>JAXCHO010000361.1:0-49812 GCA_036630365.1 Acanthiza pusilla | reverse complement strand
TCCCAAATTTCCCCTAGATCTCCCCCTCACCCACCCCAAAAACTCCCCAAATCTCCCCCTCAGCCCCTCCCCCACCCCTAACCTCCCCAAATCTTCCCCCTCCCCCCACTCTAAACCCCCCCAGACCCCTCCCCCTCTAAATCCCCCCTCCCCCTCCCCCAAAAACACCCCAATCTCCCCCAAATTCCCCTCCCCCACCCCTTGAACCCCCACCCCAAATTCCCCCTCCCCCCACCCCTTTGACCCCCATCCCAAATTCCCCTCCCCCACCCCAAACCCCCCCACCCCCACCCCAAATTCCCCCTCCCCCCACCCTAAAACGCTCCCAACCCCTCCCCCATATCCCCCCAGACCCCTCCCCCCACCCCTTTAACACCCAAATCCCCCCTCCCCCACCCCTAAACCCCCCAGACCCCTCCCCCCACCCCTTTAGCCCCCCTCCCCCCCGCCCCACCCCCACCCTGGGCATCCTCACCCCCTGGGGGGGCCCTGCCCCCCCCTCCCCCTCCCCCTCCCCTGGCTCCGCCCTCCCCCCTCCCCCCTCCCCTCGCAGCCCCTCCCCCCCCGGGGCCTCCCCGCGGCCGCGCCCGCCCTGGGGGGCTCTGAAGGGCGGGGGAGGGGCGCTGTGGTGCGAGCGAGGGGCGCAGGTGCTGCTGACGGCCGTGGGAGCCTTCGCGGCCTTCGGCCTCATGGCCATCGCCATCGGCACCGACTATTGGCTCTACGCCCGCGCCCGCGTCTGCAACGCCACCAACGCCACCGGCGCCGCGGGGACGCTGGGGACGCTGGGGACAGAGCGGCGAGAGCACGGCGGGCTCACCCACTCGGGGCTCTGGAGGGTCTGCTGCCTCGAAGGTGCGGAATTTGGGGACATTCGGGGGGTTGGGGGCGCTTGGGGACACTGTTCGGGGCTGTTGGTGGCACCTGTGACACCATTGGGGACATTGGGCACATTGGTGTTAGGGCAGTTGTGGTGTTAGGACACCGTTGGGGACATTGGTGAGACTGTTGGGGACACTTGGGGACATCTCTGGCATGGCTGGAGACACTTGTGACATCAGTGGGGACATTGGGGACACCATTGGGGACATCTCTGGCATGGCTGGAGACGCCTGGGACACCATTGGGGACATTGGGGACACCATTGGGGACACCTTTGATGTGGCTGGAGACACCTGGGTCACCATCGGGGACATTGGGGACATTGCTGAGACTGTTGGTGACACTGGTGGGACATTGGGGACACCATTGGGGACATCTCTGGCATGGCTGGAGACACCTGGGTCACCATTGGGGACATTGGGGACACCATTGGGGACACCTTTGATGTGGCTGGAGACACCTGGGTCACCACTGGGGACATTGGTGATGTCACTGGGAGCATTGGGGACATCAGTGAGACTGTTGGCGACACTGGTGGGACATTGAGGATATCATGGGGGACATTGGGGACATCAACGGAGACATTGGGGACACCACTGGGGACATCTCTGACATGGCTGGAGACACCTGGGACACCACTGGGGACATTGGGGACATTGGTGAGACTGTTGGGGACACTGGTAGGACATTGGGGACACCACTGGGGACACTGGGGACACTGGTGACATGAATGGAGACATTGGGGACACCTTTGGCATGGCTGGAGACACCTGGGACCCCATTGGGGACATTGGGGACATTGGTGAGACTGTTGAGGACACTTGGAAACTGTTGGGGACACTTAGGGACACTTTAGGGAAGGACATGTCCCCAATGCCCCCCACTGTCCCCACTGTCCCCACTGTCCCCAATGCCCCCACTGTCCCCAATGCCCCCAATGTCCCCAATGCCCCCAATGTCCCCACTGTCCCCAATGCCCCCAATGTCCCCACTGTCCCCAATGCCCCCAATGTCCCCAGTGTCCCCAATGTCCCCAATGCCCCCAATGTCCCCACTGTCCCCAATGCCCCCAATGTCCCCACTGTCCCCAATGCCCCCAATGTCCCCAATGTCCCCAATGCCCCCAACGCCCTCAAATGTCCCCACTGTCCCCACTGTCCCCGCTGTCCCCAGGGCTCAAGCGAGGGCTGTGCCTGAGGATCAATCACTTCCCCGAGGACCTCGAGTATGACCACGACAGCGCCGAGTACCTGCTCCGTGAGTTACCATGGCAACCGCGGCACCACGGCGACCGTCACCATGGCGACCATGTCACTGTCACCATGGTGACCGCGGCATGGTCACCCCTGTGTCATCATGGCAACCATGGCCATTGCTCCTGTGCCACCACGGCAACCCTCAGGGCATTCTCTGGGTTGCCATGGTGACCGTGTCCCTGTCACCTCCCTGTGTCACCACGGCAACGCTCAGGGCATTCTCATGGCGACCCTGTTGCCATGGCAACCGTGTCCCTGTCACCTCCCTGTGTCACCACGGCAACCCTCACGGCATTCTCAAGGCCAACCCGTTGCCATGACGACCGCGCCCCCTGTCACCCCCCCCCCACCCGGCCCCGCCATCACCATGGCAACCGCGGCCATCGTCCCTGTGTCACCACGGCCAAACTCAGGGCATTCTCATGGTGACCCTGTCGCCATGGTGACCGTGTCCCTGTCACCTCCCTGTGTCACCACAGCAGCCGCCTCATTGTGACCCTGTCGCCAAGGCGACCGTGCCCTGTCACCCCCCCCGCCCAGCCCCGCCGTCACCATGGCAACCACCCTCTGTCACCCCCGGGGTCGCCGTGGCGATCGAAATCGTTGCCATGGCGACGTTCCTAACGATCGGTCGCTGATGCTGGGGCCGTTGCCATGGCGACGGCCCCGTGACCGCCCTGGCAACCGTCCCGGCAATGCCGTTGCCATGGCGACGGCCTGGTACCGGGCCTGCGTTTCCTTGGCAACCGTCCCGGCGATGCCGTTGCCATGGCGACGCTCCCAGCATGATCCTGCTGGCGCTGCGGCTGTTGCCATGGCAACGGCCTGGTACCCAAGCTTGGGTTTCCATGGTAACCGTCCCGCCGATGCTGCCACCATTGCCGTGGCAACCGTGCCCGGCTCCCTGATTGGCCCCCAGCCCCAGGGCTCTGATTGGCTGGAGATAATAGATCCCCCTCCAATGCCGGGCTCTGATTGGTCCCCAATCCCTGAACTCTGATTGGCTGCGGAGAACTGATCCCTGTCCATTGCTGAGCCCTGATTGGTTGGAACTCACAGATCCCTTTCCAATGGTGAGCTCTGATTGGTCCCTACTCCCTTCTCTCCCATTGGCTGGGATGAGCCAATCCCTGCCCGTTCCCACTCCCTGATTGGTTGGGATTAACCCATCCCTGAGCTCTGATTGGCTGGGGTGATCCCTACCCAGTCCTGGGCTCTGATTGGTCGGGATGAACTGATCCCTACCCATTCCCGGGCTCTGATTGGCTCCCCCGCCCACTCCCAGCCTCTGATTGGCCAGGATTAACAGATCCCCGCCCATTCCCAGGCTCTGATTGGTCAGGATGAACCGATCATGGGCTCTGATTGGTTCCCCTCCTGTTCCCGTTCTCTGATTGGCTCCCCGCCCGTTCCCGGGCTCTGATTGTCTCCCCACACATTCCCGCTCCCTGATTGGTTGGGTTGAACTGCTCCCCGCCCATTCCCACTCCTTGATTGGCTCCACACCCATTCCCGCTCCCTGATTGGTAGGGATGAACCGTTCCCGGGCTCTGATTGGTCAGAATGAACTGATTCCCGCCCATTCTCATTCCCTGATTGGCTCCCCACCCCTTCCCGCTCCCTGATTGGCCGCTATGGACCATTCCTGCTCTCTGATTGGCCGCTATGGACCATTCCCGCTCTCTGATTGGCCGCTATGAACTATTCCCGCTCTCTGATTGGCCGCTATGACCATTCCCGCTCTCTGATTGGCCGGGTTGACCCGTTCCCGCTCTCTGATTGGCCGCTATGAACTATTCCCGCTCTCTGATTGGCCGCTATGGACCCATTCCCACTCTCTGATTGGCCGCTATGGCCCAGTCCCGCTCTCTGATTGGCCGCTATGGACCATTCCCGCTCTCTGATTGGCCGCTATGAACTATTCCCGCTCTCTGATTGGCCGCTATGACCATTCCCGCTCTCTGATTGGCCGGGTTGACCCGTTCCCGCTCTCTGATTGGCCGCTATGGACCATTCCCGCTCTCTGATTGGCCGCTATGAACTATTCCCGCTCTCTGATTGGCCGCTATGACCATTCCCGCTCTCTGATTGGCCGGGTTGACCCGTTCCCGCTCTCTGATTGGCCGCTATGAACTATTCCCGCTCTCTGATTGGCCGCTATGGACCCATTCCCACTCTCTGATTGGCCGCTATGGCCCAGTCCCGCTCTCTGATTGGCCGCTATGGACCATTCCCGCTCTCTGATTGGCCGCTATGAACTATTCCCGCTCTCTGATTGGCCGCTATGACCATTCCCGCTCTCTGATTGGCCGGGTTGACCCGTTCCCGCTCTCTGATTGGCCGCTATGGACCATTCCCGCTCTCTGATTGGCCGGGTTGACCCGTTCCCGCTCTCTGATTGGCCGCTATGAACTATTCCCGCTCTCTGATTGGCCGCTATGGACCCATTCCCACTCTCTGATTGGCCGCTATGGCCCAGTCCCGCTCTCTGATTGGCCGCTATGGACCATTCCCGCTCTCTGATTGGCCGGGTTGAACCATTCCTGCTCTCTGATTGGCCGGGTTGAACCATTCCCGCTCTCTGATGGGCCGCTATGGTCCATTCCCGCTCCCTGATTGGCCGCTATGACCCGTTCCCGCTCTCTGATTGGCCGGGTTGAACCGTTCCCGCTCTCTGATTGGCCGGGTTGAACCGTTCCCGCTCTCTGATTGGCCGCTATGGCCCAGTCCCGCTCTCTGATTGGCTGCTATGACCCATTCCCGCTCTCTGATTGGCTGCTATGGCCCAGTCCTGCTCCCTGATTGGCCGGGTTGAACCATTCCCGCTCTCTGATTGGCCGGGTTGAACTGTTCCCGCTCCCTGATTGGCCGGGTTGAACCGTTCCCGCTCTCTGATTGGCCGCTATGGCCCATTCCCGCTCTCTGATTGGCCGCTATGGCCCATTCCCGCTCTCTGATTGGCTCCCCGCCCGCTCCTGCTCCCTGATTGGCCGCTATGGCCCAGTCCCGCTCTCTGATTGGCCGCTATGAACCGTTCCCGCTCCCTGATTGGCCGGGTTGAACCGTTCCTGCTCTCTGATTGGCCGGGTTGAACCGTTCCTGCTCTCTGATTGGCCGGGTTGAACCGTTCCCGCTCTCTGATTGGCCGCTATGAACCGTTCCCGCTCTCTGATTGGCCGGGTTGACCCGTTCCCGCTCTCTGATTGGCCGCTATGACCCATTCCGGCTCTCTGATTGGCCGGGTTGACCCGTTCCCGCTCTCTGATTGGCCGCTATGGCCCAGTCCCGCTCTCTGATTGGCCGCTATGAACCGTTCCCGCTCTCTGATTGGCCGCTATGGCCCATTCCCGCTCTCTGATTGGCCGGGTTGACCCGTTCCCGCTCTCTGATTGGCCGGGTTGAACCGTTCCCGCTCTCTGATTGGCCGCTATGGACCATTCCCGCTCCCTGATTGGCCGCTATGGCCCATTCCCGCTCTCTGATTGGCCGCTATGAACCGTTCCCGCTCTCTGATTGGCCGGGTTGACCCGTTCCCGCTCTCTGATTGGCCGCTATGAACCGTTCCGGCTCTCTGATTGGCCGGGTTGAACCCTTCCCGCTCTCTGATTGGCTGGGTTGACCCGTTCCGGCTCTCTGATTGGCCGTTTCCCGCGCAGGCGTGGTGAGAGCCTCGAGCATTTTCCCGATCCTGAGCGCGGCGCTGCTGCTGCTCGGGGGGCTCTGCGTGGCCGCGTCGCGCATGCGCAGAGCGCGCACGGGGCTGGTGCTCGGCGCCGGGATCCTCTTCGTGGCTGCGGGTGAGTGCCGAATCCCCAAAATTCGGACCCAAAATCCCCAAAATCCTGCATGAAATCCTGAAAATCCTGACCGAAATCCTAAAATCCTGGCCGAAATCCCCAAATCCTGCATGAAATCCTGAAAATCCTGACCGAAATCCTAAAATCCTGGCCGAAATTCCCAAATCCTGCATGAAATCCCCGAAATCCTGACCGAAATCCCCAAAATCCTGCATGAAATTCCCGAAATTCTGACCCAAATCCTGCCCGAAATCCTGAAATCCCGAAATCCTGCAAGAAATCCCCGAAATCCTGACCAAAATCCCAAAATCCTGCATGAAATCCCCCAAATCCTGCCCAAAATCCCGAAAATTCTGCCCCAAATCCTGCCCCAAATCCACACCGAAATCCTGACCCAATCCCCGCTCGGTGCCGGGATTCTCTTCGTGGCTGCGGGTGAGTGCGGAATCCCCAAAATTCTGACCCAAATTACCCAAATCCTGCATGAAATCCCCGAAATTCTGACCCAAATTACCCAAATCCTGCATGAAATCCCCAAAATCCTGATAAAAATCCTAAAATCCTGGCCGAAATCACCAAATCCTGCATGAAATCCCCAAAATCCTGACCAAAATCCTGCATGAAAACCCTGAAATCCTGCACGAAATCCCCAAATCTTGCATGAAGTCCCCAAAATCCATCCCTGGGACCCCAAAATCCTGCCCGAAATCCCCCAAATCCTGCCCGAAATCCCCCAAATCCTGCATGAAATCCCCCAAATCCTGCCCAAAATCCCGAAAATCCATCCCGGGAACCCCAAAACCCACCCTGGGACCCCAAAATCCATCCCTGGGATCCGAAATCCATTCCTGGCATCCCCCAAATCCATCCTGAAATCCCAAAATGCCCCAAAATCCGTCCCTGGCATCCCCAAAATCCATCCTGGGACCCCAAAACCCACCCTGGGTTCACCCATATCCATCCTGGGACCCCAAATCCTGCCCGAAATCCCCAAATCCTGTCCAAAATCCCCAAATCCTGCCCAGAATCCCCCAAATCCTGCATGAAATCCCCAAAATCCATCCCTGGGACCCCTCAAAATCCTGTCCGAAATCCCCAAAATCCATCCCTGGCATCCCCAAAATCCTGCCCAAAATCCCAAAATCCATCCCGGGACCCCAAAATCCATCCCCGGGACCCCAAAATCCTGCCCGAAATCCCAAAAATCCCCAAAATCCTGCATGAAATCCCCAAAATCCCCCCCAAATCCCGAAATCCATCCCGAAATTCCAAAAATCCTGCCTAAAATCCCCAAATCCCCCTCAAAATCCTACACAAAATCCCCCAAATCCTGCATGAAATCCCCAAAACCCACCCTGGGGTCACGCAAATCCATCCCAGGGACCCCAAAGTCCCCAAATCCATCCCGAAATCCCCAAAATCCATCCTGGGACCCCAAAATCCATCCCTGGGGATCCCCAAATCCATCCCCAAATCCCAAAATCTCCAAAATCCTGCATGAAATCCCCAAAATCCCCTCCCAAATCCCAAAATCCATCCCGAGATACCAAAATCCATCCTGGGACCCCAGAATCCATCCCTGGGGATCCCCAAAATCCATCCAGGGACCCCAAAATCCATCCATGGGGATCCCCAAAATCCATCCTGGGACCCCAAAATCCATCCTGGGACCCCAAAATCCATCCATGGGGATCCCCAAAATCCATCCATGGGGATCCCCAAAATCCATCCTGGGACCCCAAAATCCATCCTGGGACCCCAAAATCCATCCATGGGGATCCCCAAATCCATCCCCAAATCCCAAAATCTCCAAAATCCTGCATGAAATCCCCAAAATCCCCTCCCAAATCCCAAAATCCATCCCGAAATACCAAAATCCATCCTGGGACCCCAAAACCTATTCCAGGAACCCAAAATCCATCCCAAAATCCCCAAAATCCATCCTGGGACCCCAAAATCCATCCTGGGACCCCAAAATCCATCCCTGGGGATCCCCAAAATCCATCCCGAAATCCCCAAAATCCATCCCGGGACCCCAAAACCTATTCCAGGAACCCAAAATCCATCCTGAAATACCAAAATCCATCCTGGGACCCCAAAATCCATCCCCGAAATCCCCAAATCTCCCCCAAAACCCACCCCGGGACCCCCTCCCCCCTCTCCCCCTCCCATTTTTCCCCAAATTTCTCCGTTTCTCTCCCCACCCGAGGCCTCTCCAACATCATCGGCGTCATCGTCTACATCTCGGCCAACGCGGGGGAGGGGGCGGGGGGCGTGCCCTCCCCCCGGCGGGACGGGGGTGGGGGAGGGGAGCGCCGCGCCCCCCCTACTCCTACGGCTGGAGCTTCTACTTCGGGGGCGTCTCCTTCATCCTGGCCGAGGCCATCGGCGTCCTGGCGGTCAACCTCTACATCGAGCGGCACCGCAAGACCCCTCCCCCCCCGCCGCCCCTCCCCCGCCGCCCCCCAGGACCGTGGCCCCGCCCCCTTCCTTCCCCGCCCCGCCCCGGCCCCGCCCCCACCGCCGCCGCTCGCGCTCGGGGTCGCGCTCGGGGGAGTCGCCCCCTCCCCCACCCCGTGGGAAAAACGCGGCCGAGGCCCCGCCCCCACCCGCGGCCCCGCCCCCGCCCCCCGAGATCTCCATGTACACCTTGAGCAGGGAGGGGCCCCTCCCCCACCCCGCGCAGGCCACGCCCACCGCCCCGCCCCCGCCCGGGACCCCCGGGCCGCACCCCGAGGGGGGGACGGGGACGCTCAACAGGAAAACCACGCCCGTCTAGGGAGGGCACCCCGAAATCGGCCCAAATCGGCCCAAAAATCAGCTCAAAATCATCACAAAATCAGCCCCAAAATCATCCCTAAATCAGCCCAAAATCATCACAAAATCGGCCCAAAAATCATCTCAAAATCATCCCTAAATCAGCCCAAAAATCATCCCTGAATCAGCCCAAAATCATCACAAAATCAGCCCAAAAATCATCCCTAAATCTGCCCAAAATCATCACAGAATCAGCCCAAAATCATCACAAAATCAGCCCAAAATCAACCCAAAATTACCCCAAAATCAGCCTAAAATCAGCCCAAAATAATTCCAAAAATCAGCCCGAAATCAGCTCAAAATCATCCCAAAATCATCCCAAAAATCATCCCTAAATCAGCCCAAAATCATCATAAAATCAGCCCAAAAAGTCATTCCAAAATCAGCCCAAAATCATCTCAAAATCACCCCAAAATTCACAAGGATTCCCTCCCAAAACCATCGTAAAATCAGCTCAAAATCAGCACAAAATCAGCCCAAAATTACCCCAAAATCAGCCCAAAAATGGCCCAAAATCATCACAAAATCAGGCCAAAATTATCACAAAATCATCCCAAAAATCAGCCCAAAATCAGCCTAAACTCATCACAAAATCATCTCAAAATCATCCAAAAATCAGCCCAAAATCATCACAAAGTCAGCTCAAAATTATCCCCAAATCACCCCAAAATTCACAGGGATTCCCCCCAAAATCATCCCAAAATCAGTCCGAAATCAGCCCAAGATCAGCCCAAAAATCACCCCAAAAACATCACAAAATCAGCCCAAGATCAGCCCAAGATCAGCGGAAAATCATCCCAAAATAATCTCAAAATCAGCCCAAAAAATCAGCCCAAAATCATTGCAAAGTCATCGCAAAATCGTCACAAAATCACCCCAAAAATCAGCCTAAAATCATCATAAAATCATCTCAAAATCAGCCCCAAGATCAGCACAAAATCATCACAAAATCAGCCCCAAGATCAGCACAAAATCATCACAAAATCATCTCAAAATAACCCCAAAATCATCACAAAATCATCGCAAAATCATCACAAAATCACCCCAAAAATCAGCCTAAAATCATCCCAAAATCAGCCCCAAAATATCACAAAATCAGCCCAAAATCAGCCCAAGATCAGCACAAAATCATCACAAAATCACCCCCAAAATCAGCCTAAAATCATCACAAAATCAGCCCGAAATAACCACAAAATCATTCCAAAATCAGCCCAAAATCATCACAAAAAATCAGCCCGAAATTACCCCCAAAATTAGGCCAAAAATAATCCCAAAATCACCCCAAAATCATCACAAAATCATCACAAAATCAGCCCAAAATCAGCCCAAAATCAGCCCCAAGATCAGCACAAAATCATCACAAAATCGTCTCAAAATAACCCCAAAATAACCCCAAAATCACCCCAAAAATCAGCCTAAAATCAGCCCAAAATCATCACAAAATCATCTCAAAATCAGCCCAAAATAACCCCAAAATCATTACAAAATCATCACAAAATCACCCCAAAAATCAGCCTAAAATCACCCCAAAAATCAGCCTAAAATCGTCCCAAAATCATCTCAAAATCAGCCCAAAATAACCCCCAAATCATTCCAAAATCAGCCCAAAATCATCACAAAAAATCAGCCCGAAATTACCCCAAAATCAGGCCAAAAATCATTACAAAAATACCCCAAAATCAGCCCGAAATTACCCCAAAATTAGGCCAAAAATCATTACAAAATCAACCCAAAATCACCCCGAAATCATCCCAAAATCATTCCAAAATCAGGCCAAAACCAGGCTGAAATCAGTCCAAAATCAGCCTAAAATCAGGTCAAAATCAGCCCAAAATCACCCTAAAAAATCAGCCCAAAATCATCCCTAAATCTCCCCAAAATCATCCCAAAACCCCCCAGAATCACCCCCAAAATTCACAGGGATACCTCCAAAAATCCCCCCAAATCCTCCAAAAATCACCCCAAAAATTCCCCCAAATTCCTCCAAAAATCCCCAAAAAATTCCCAGGGACCTCCCAAAATTCCCCCCAAAAATCACCCAAAAATGGTCAAATAATCCGCCCCCAAATTGACAGGGACACCCCCAAAAATCCCCAAAAATTGCCCCAAAATTCACAAGCACCTCCCCCAAATTCCCCCCAAAATCTCGGTCCCTGGGGGTCCCAAAATTCTTCATTTTTTGGGAGGGAATTCCCCAAAATTCCTCATTTTTTTGGGAGGGAATTCCCCAAAATTCCTCTTTTTTTTTGGGAGGGAATTCCCCAAAATTCCTCATTTTTTTGGGAGGGAATTCCCCAAAATTCCTCATTTTTTTTAGGAGGGAATTCCCCAAAATTCCTCAATTTTTTGGGAGGGAATTCCCCAAATTTTCTGTCCCTGGAGAGTCCCAAAATTCTTCATTTTTTTGGGTGAATTCCCCAAAATTCCTCAAATTTTGCCCCTCCCCCCCAACCCCTGGGGGGTCCCAGTGCCTTAAAGGGGGGGGACCCCGGGACGCCCCCACCAGTATGGACCAGTTTGGCCCAGTATGGACCAGTATGGACCAGTATGGACCAGTTACCCTGGACCAGTTTGGCCCAGTATCCCCCAGTTTCCCTGGACCAGTTCGGACCAGTTTGGCCCAGTTTCCCTGGACCAGTTCGGACCAGTTTGGCCCAGTTACCCATGGCCAGTATCCCCCAGTTTGGCCCAGTTTCCCAGGCCCAGTTTGGCCCAGTTTGGACCAGTATCCCCCAGTTTCCCAGGCCCAGTTTGGCCCAGTTTGGCCCAGTATCCCCCAGTTCCCTGCGCCACTTTGGGCTCTCCCAGTTCACTCCCAGTGCCTCCCAGTCAGTCCCAGTTCATCCCAGTTCCTCTCCCAGTCACGCCCAGTTCACTCCCAGTTCACTCCCAGTGCCTCCCAGTGCCTCCCAGTTCACTCCTAGTGCCTCCCAGTTCATCCCAGTTCACTCCCAGTGCCTCCCAGTTCACTCCCAGTGCCTCCAGTTCACTGCCAATTTCCCTCCCAGTTCATCCCAGTGCCTCCCAGTACCTCCCAGTTCACTCCCAGTGCCTCCAGTTCACTGCCAATTCCCCTCCCAGTTCACTCCCAGTGCCTCCCAGTTCACTCCCAGTCCATCCCAGTGCCTCCCAGTCCCTCCCAGTCCTTCCCAGTCCATCCCAGTCCAATCCCAGTTAACAATGGCGATGGGGGGGGGCTGGGATCATAGGGAGCCCCCCGACCACGCCCCCTTTGTACAGCCCCGCCCCTTGTACAGCTCAGGCCACGCCCTCTGCTCTTGGCCACGCCCCCTTCCTTCAAGCCGCGCCTCTCTGGGTGAAGCCACGCCCACCCCCACGTGGCCATGCCCCTCCCATTAAACCCTCTTTGGGTTAAGCCACGCCCACCCCGTGTGGCCACGCCCCTCCCATTAACCCAATTGTGGGTAAGCCACGCCCACACCGCGTGGTCACGCCCCCATCAAACCCCTTGGGAGCTAAGCCACGCCCACTCCATGTGGCCACGCCCCTTCCATTGACCCAATTGTGGGTAAGCCATGCCCACCCCGCGTGGCCACACCTCCATTAAACCCCTTGGGGGTGAAGCCACGCCCACCCCCGTGGCCACGCCCCCTCCGCATGTGATTTTTATGGGAATTTCGCTCTTTCCAATAAAAACGAAGCGACGAAAAGGCGGGAATTTGGGGGGGGGACACTGGGGGACATTTGGGGACCTTGGGGACACTGAGGGCATTGGGGACAGTTGAGGGCATTGGGGATATTGAGGATTTGGGGACATTGGGGCTATTGGGGACACTGAGGGCATTGGAGGACATTGGGGGCATTTGGGACATTGGGGACATTTGGGGACCTTGGGGGGATTTGGGGACACTGAGGGCATTGGGGACAGTTGGGGACATTGGGGACACTGAGGGCATTGGGGACAGTTGGGGGGCATTGGGGACATTGAGGGTTTGGGGACATTGGGGCTATTGGGGACACTGAGGGCATTGGAGGACATTGGGGGCATTTGGGACATTGGGGACCTTGGGGGGATTTGGGGACATTGGTGGCGTTGGGGGGATATTTGGCGACATTGGGGGGGGCTCAGGGGGACATTTGGGGACTTCAGGGACATTGGGGACATTGAGGACGTTTGGGGACATTGGGGACATTGGGTCACACTGGGGACATTGAGGGGCTCGGGGGGCACATTGGAGGACCTTGGGGGACATTTGGGGACGTTTGGGACATGGAGAGTCCACGTAAAACCGCAGGACACTTAATTAATATTAATAATCAAGCAGCAAAACGCCAATCAATGATCAAACCCCGCCCCCACAGCAAATTCCCGCTTTCCGTTGGCTGACGCCGCTGTCAATCACCTCAAGGCTCACGGCCCCGCCTTGAGCGCTTTTTATTGGACAGCGCTCCCGCCAATCCCAACCACGCGCCCTCATTGGTCACCACCGTCCTCCCGCCCTTCGCCGCCTCCCATTGGCCGCGCCGCCCGTCACTCACCGGCAGCGCGGCGCTGATTGGCCGGAGCGGCGCTGAGGGGCGGCAGCGGCCGTGCGGCGGAGCCGGAGCGGGCCCGGGGCCCGGCGGGGCGGGCGGAGCGGGCGGAGCGGCCCGAGCGGAGCGGCCCCGGCCCCGCCATGGAGGACGGAGTTTACGGTGAGGGCCCTGAGGGCGGCGGGGAGCGCGCGGGAGCCGCGGCAGGGCGGGAAGGGCGGCGGGAAGGGCGGGGAAGGTGTGAGGGAAAGGTGGCGGGAGCGGGGGGGGGAGGTTCCGTGAGGCGGCGGCCAATGGCGGAGCGAGGAGCGGTCACGTGATGGGCGCGGCGGGAAGGGGGGGGGTGAGCGAGGTGTCACGTGAGCGGGCGGGACCAATCCCATGGGGGGTGGGGAGGGTGAGGCCGTTGCATTGAGGGGTGGCCACGCCCCCTTTTGGGCTGGTCACGCCCTTTTCTCAGACAGACCCCGCCCCTTCAGGCGAGGCCGCACCATGTCCATATATGGGGAAATGGGCGTGGTCACGGAGGGGCGGTGCCTTCAGGTGTCTCAGCTATTTGAATGAAGGGGCGTGGCCAGTGGAAGGGGCGTGGTCAGTGCATCATGGGACTTGGCCAGGTGTGGTGTGGGCGTGTCAAGGGCGTGTCCATGTGCATCCAGGTGTGTCCGGGTGTGTCCTGGGCGTGTCCATGTGCGTCCAGGTGTGTTCGGGCGTGTCCAGGTGTGTCCAGACGTGTCCTGGGCATGTCCAGGTGTGTCCAGGTGTGCTCTGGGTGTGTCCAGGTGTGTCCAGGCGTGTCCAGGTGTGCTCTGGGTGTGTCCAGGTGTGTCCAGGAGTGTCCAGGTGTGCTCTGGGAGTGGTCAGTTTTGTCCAGGTGTGTCCTGGGCATGTCCAGGTGTGCCCTGGGCGTGTCCAGGTGTGTCCAGGTAGGAAGGGGGCGTGTCCAGGTATGCCCAGGTGTGCCCTGGGCGTGTCCAGGCAGGAAGGGGGCGTGTCCATGTGCACCCAGATGTTCCCTGGGTGTGCCCAGGTGTGCCCAGGTGTGCCCTGGGCGTGTCTAGGTAGTAAGGGGGCGTGTCCAAGTGTGCCCTGGGCATGTCCAGGTGTGCTCAGGCGAGTCGGGAGTGTGTCCAGGTGGGACAGGGGCATGTCCAGGTGCACCCAGGTGTGCTCTGGGTGTGTCCAGGTGTGCCCAGGTCTGCCCTGGGCGTGTCCGGGTGTGCCCAGGCAGGAAGGGGATGTGTCCAGGTGTTTCCAGGTATGCCCTGGACGTGTCCAGGTGTGCCCTGGGCATGTCCAGGTGTGCTCTGGGCATGGTCAGGTGTGTCCTGAGTGTGTCCAGGTGTGTCCAAGTGTGCCCTGGCCGTGTCCAGGTGTGTCCAGGCAGGATGTGGGCATGTCCAGGTGGGCTGGGGGCATGTCCAGGTGGGATGTGGATGTGCCCAGGTGTGCCCAGGTGTGCCCTGGGCGTGTCTAGGTGTGCTCTGGGTGTGTCCAGGTGTGCTCTGGGCGTGTCCAGGTGGCAGAGGGGCGTGTCTGGGCAGGCCATGGGCATGTCCAGGTGCACCCAGGTGCGCCCAGGTGTGCCCAGGTGAGCTCTGGGCATGTCCAGGTGTGCCCAGGTGGGATGAGGGCATGGTCAGGCAGGATGGGGCTGTGTCCAGGTGGGACAGGGGTGTGTCCAGGCGGGATGTGGGCATGCCCAGGTGCGCCCAGGTGAGCACAGGTGTGCCCAGGTGAGCCCAGGTGAGCCCAGGTGTGCTCTGGGCATGTCCAGGTGGCAGAGGGTCGTGTCTGGGCAGGCCGTGGGCATGTCTAGGTGAGCCCAGGTACGCCCAGGTGTGCCCTGGGCATGTCTGGGTGGGATGTGGGCGTGTCTAGGTGTGACCTGGGTGTGTCCAGGTGGGACAGGGGTGCACCCAGGTGTGCTCAGGTGTGCCCAGGTGTGTTCTGGTCATGTCCAGGTGGGATGTGGGTGAGCCCAGGTGAGCCCAGGTGTGTCCAGGTGGCACAGGATCATGTCCAGGTGGGATATGGGCATGCCCAGGTGTGCCCAGGTGTGCCAGGGGCGTGTCTGGGCAGGCCGTGGGCGTGTCCAGGTGCGCCCAGGAGTGTCCAGGTGCACCCAGGTGAGCCCAGGTGTACCCAGGTGAGCCCAGGTGTGCTCGGGGTGTGTCTGGGCAGGCTGTGGGCATGCCCAGGTGTGTCCAGGTGTGCCCAGGTGTGCCCTAGGCATGTTCAGGTGCGCTCTGGGCGTGTCCAGGTGTGCCCAGGTGCGCTCTGGGCGTGTCCAGGTGAGCCCAGGTGTGCTCTGGGCATGTCCAGGTGTGCCCAGGTGTGCCCTGGGCATGTTCAGGTGTGCTCTGGGTGTGTCCAGGTGGCACAGGGGTGCACCCAGGTGCGCTCTGGGCATGTCCAGGTGTGCCCAGGTGTGCCCAGGTGCACTCTGGGCGTGTCCAGGTGTGCCCAGGTATGCTCTGGGCGTGTCCAGGTGTGCCCAGGTGCGCTCTGGGTGTGTCCAGGTGTGCCCAGGTGCGCTCTGGGCATGTCCAGGTGTGCCCAGGTGCGCTCTGGGCGTGCCCAGGTGTGCCCAGGTGCACTCTGGGCGTGTCCAGGTGTGCCCAGGTGCGCTCTGGGCGTGTCCAGGTGTGCCCAAGTGCGCTCTGGGCGTGTCCAGGTGTGCCCAGGTGCGCTCTGGGTGTGTCCAGGTGTGCCCAGGTGCAATCTGGGCGTGTCCAGGTGTGCCCAGGTGCGCTCTGGGCGTGTCCAGGTGTGCCCAAGTGCGCTCTGGGCGTGTCCAGGTGTGCCCAGGTGCGCTCTGGGTGTGTCCAGGTGTGCCCAGGTGCAATCTGGGCGTGTCCAGGTGTGCCCAGGTGCGCTCTGGGCGTGTCCAGGTGTGCCCAAGTGCGCTCTGGGCGTGTCCAGGTGTGCCCAGGTGCGCTCTGGGCGTGTCCAGGTGTGCCCAAGTGCGCTCTGGGCGTGTCCAGGTGGGCCCAGGTGCGCCCAGGTGAGCCCAGGTATGCCCAGGTGCGCTCTGGGTGTGTCCAGGTGTGCCCAGGTGCGCTCTGGGCGTGTCTTGGTGTGCCCAGGTGCACTCTGGGTGTGCCCAGGTGTGCTCTGGGCGTGTCCAGGTGCGCCCAGGTGCTCCCAGGTGCGCCCAGGTGAGCCCAGGTGCGTTGCAGTGCCCCCGGACCTGACGGCGGAGGAGCGGCGCGAGCTGGAGAGCATCAGGCGCCGCAAGCAGGAGCTGCTCGGGGAGATCCAGCGGCTCCGGGAGGAGCTCAGCGAGGCCATGAGCGAGGTCGAGGGGCTCGAGGCCAACGAGGGCAGGTGGGGACCCCAAAAAAACCCAAAATCCACACCTGGGAGCGGTGGGAACCCCAAATTCACATTTGGGAGCGGCGGAAACCCCAAAATCCACACCTGGGAGAGCCAGAAAGTCCAAAATTCCCATTTGGGAGGGAAAAAATCCCACTTGGGAGCCCCAAAAACCCTAAAAATTCATCCCGGGGAGGCCAAAATTCACACCTGGGGTCCTCAAATTTGTAGCTGGGAGAGTCAGAAACCCCAAAATTCACACCTGGGAGCCCCAAAAACCCCAAAATTGCCATTTGGGAGATCCAGCGGCTGAGGGAGGAGCTCAGCGAGGCCATGAGCGAGGTCGAGGGGCTCGAGGCCAACGAGGGCAGGTGGGGACCCCAAAAAAACCCAAAATCCACACCTGGGAGCCTGAAATTCACACCTGGCACCCTCAAAAACCCCAAAATCCACACCTGGGAGAGCTTGAAACCCCAAAAATCCACACCTGGGACCTTTAAAAACCCCAAAGTTCATCCCTGGGAGCCCAAAATTCTCACCTGGGAGCCCCAAAAAACCCAAAATTCTCACCTGGGAGCGGTGGGAACTCCAAAATCCACACCTGGGAGAGCCACAAACTCCAAAATTCCCATTTGGGAGGCAAAAAATCCCACTTGGGAGCCCCAAAAACCCTGAAAATTCATACCTGGGAGCCCAAAATTCACACCTGGGGTCCTCAAATTTGTATCTGGGAGAGTCAGAAACTCCAAAATTCACACCTGGGAGCCCCAAAAACCCCAAAATTCACAGCTGGGAGCCCCAAAAAGCCCAAAACTCACACCTGGGAGAGCCAAAAAGCCCAAAATTCCCATTTGGGAGGCAAAACTTCCCAGCTAGGAGCCAAAAATTCCCACATGGGAACCCCAAAAAGCCAAAAATTCACACCTGGGAGGAAAAAATTCCCACTTGGGAGCCCAAAATTCACACTTGGAACCCTCAAAAACCCCAAAATTCACACCTGGGAGAGCTTGAAACCCCAAAAATCCACACCTGGGACCTTTAAAAACCCCAAAGTTCATCCCTGGGAGCCCAAAATTCTCACCTGGGAGCCCCAAAAAGCCCAAAATTCTCACCTGGGAGAGCCAAAACCCCAAAATTTGCATTTGGGAGGCAAAAAATCGCAGCTGGGAGAGCCAGAAACCCTAAAAATTTGCACTTGGGAGCCCCAAAAACTCTTAAAATTCACACCTGGGAGCCTCAAAAACCCCAAATTTCACACTTGGGAGTGGCAGAAACCCAAAAATTCCCATTTAAGACCTAAAAATTCCCACTTGGGAGCCCCAAAACCCCCAAAATTCCTCCCAAATTCCCCAAAATTTCCCCCTGGGATCCCCAAAATTCCCCCCGGGATCCCCAAATTCCCAAAAATTGCACCAAATTCCCCAAAAAAATCCCAAAAATTACCCCTGGGATCCCCAAATCACAAAAAAATACCCCAAAATTCCCCAAATTTCCACCTGGGACCCCCAAATCCCCCAAAATTCCCCCAAATTCCCAAAAATTTCTGCCTAGGACTCCTGAAGTTCCTGAAAATTCCCAAAAAAAAACCCCAAAATTTGCCCAAATTCCCCCAAAATTTCCCCCTGGAACCCTGAAATTGCTGAAAAATCAAAAAAATTCCCCAAAATTCCCGAATTTTGCAGCAAAACCCTGCAGCGGAACCGGAAGATGGGGATGGGGCGCAAGAAGTTCAACATGGACCCCAAAAAGGTGAGGGAGAATTTCGGGGATTTTTTGGGGGAATTTTGGAATTTTGGGGAAAATTTTGGGAAATTTTTTGCGGGTTTGGGGAAATTTTTGGGAAATTTTTTGGGGGTTTGGGGGAAAATTTTGGGAATTTTCAGGAATTTCAGGGGTCCCGGGGGAAATTTTGGGGAATTTTGGGATCCCAGGGGGGGATTTGGGGGAAATTTTGGGGAAATATTTGGGGGTTTGGGGGAAAATTTTGGGAATTTGGGGAAAAAATTTGGAGATTTGGGGGTTCCAGGGGAGAATTTTGGGGGATTTGGGGGAAAATTTGGGGAATTTTTGGGGTCCCGGGGGAAATTTTGGAGAAATTTTTGGGATTTGGGGGTCCCAGGGGGGAATTTGGGGAAATTTTTGGGAAATTTTGGGGAAAATTGGGGAAAATTTTTGGGAAATTTGGGGGTCCCAGGGGAGAATTTTGGGGGACTTGGGGGAAATTTTGGGTAAATTTTTGGGATTTGGGGGTCCCAGAGGGGAATTTGGGGAAAATTTTGGGGATTTGGAAGAAAATTTTGGGAGTCCCAGGGGAGTATTTTGGGGAATTTGGGGGAAAATTTTGGAGATTTTGGGGTTCTCAGGGAGAAATTTTTGGGAATTTGGGAAGTTTTTGGGAATTTGGGGTTCCCAGGGGGAAAGTTTTGGGAATCTTGGGATCCCAGGGGCGAATTTTCACCTCTTTTGGGCCTCAAACTCACCAATTTTTGCCTTTTTGGGTTCCTGGCTCCTTTTTTTTGGGGAATTTTTTTGGAATTTCATGAATTTTGGTAATTCCTCTCTCTCCCGGGGTCCAAAATTCGGGAAATTTTGGGAATTTTGGGATTTTTAGGGGATCAAAACTCAGAATTTTGAGCTCAAAACCTCCAATTTTCACCTTTTTGGGGCTCTCATCTCCCTTTTTTTTGGGGAATTTTTTTGGAATTTCACGAATTTCGGTAATTTCGCTCTCCCCCAAGGTCTGAAATTTCGGGAATTTTGGGAATTTTGGGCTTTCAGGGGATCAAAACTCAGAATTTTTGGATTTTTGGATTTCCAAGTGGGAGTTTTTGGGGATTTCAGAGTCCCGGGATGGCATTTTGGGGAATTTTTAGGGTTTTGGGCGTCAAAAGTCAGAATTTTTGGGAATTTCAGTGTCTCAGGGTGGCATTTTTGGGAATTTTGGGATTTTTAGGTGATCAAAAATCAGAATTTTGAGCTCAAAACCTCCAATTTTCACCTTTTTGGGGCTCCCATCTCCCTTTTTTTTCGGGAATTTTTTTTGGAATTTCACGAATTTCGGTAATTTCGCTCTCCCCCAAGGTCTGAAATTTCGGGAATTTTGGGAATTTTGGGGTTTCAGGGGATCAAAACTCAGAATTTTTGGATTTTTGGATTTCCAAGTGGGAGTTTTTGGGGATTTCAGAGTCCCGGGATGGCATTTTGGGGAATTTTTAGGGTTTTGGGCGTCAAAAGTCAGAATTTTTGGGAATTTCAGTGTCTCAGGGTGGCATTTTCGGGAATTTTGGGACTTTTAGGTGATCAAAAATCAGAATTTTGAGCTCAAAACCTCCAATTTTCACCTTTTTGGGGCTCCCATCTCCCTTTTTTTTTGGGAATTTTTTTTGAATTTCACGCATTTCGGTAATTTCGCTCTCCCCCAAGGTCTGAAATTTCGGGAATTTTGGGAATTTTGGGGTTTCAGGGGATCAAAACTCAGAATTTTTGGATTTTTGGATTTCCAAGTGGGAGTTTTTGGGGATTTCAGAGTCCCGGGATGGCATTTTGGGGAATTTTTAGGGTTTTGGGCGTCAAAAGTCAGAATTTTTGGGAATTTCAGTGTCTCAGGGTGGCATTTTCGGGAATTTTGGGATTTTTAGGTGATCAAAAATCAGAATTTTGAGCTCAAAACCTCCAATTTTCACCTTTTTGGGGCTCCCATCTCCCTTTTTTTTTGGGAATTTTTTTGGAATTTCACGAATTTCGGTAATTTCGCTCTCCCCCGAGGTCTGAAATTTCGGGAATTTTGGGAATTTTGGGGAATTTCGGGTTTTTCAGGGGATCCAGTTCCTGGTGGAGCAGGAGCTGCTGCGGCACACGGCCGAGGACATCGCGCGCTTCCTCTACAAGGGCGAGGGCCTCAACAAAACTGCCATCGGCGACTACCTGGGCGAGAGGTGAGACTGGGACGGACTGGTTTGTACTGGGAGGGACTGGGAGCAAAAATCCCGACGGTTTTAGGGCGAAAAACGGCGATTTTAGGGTGAAAAATGAGGATTTTAGGGCAGAAAATGGGGATTTTAGGGATAAAAAACTGAGTTTTCGGGATAAAAAGGGAACTGGGATTTACTGGGACAAACTGGAACAGACTGGGAATGGACTGGGAGGGACTGGGACAAACTGGGAGGGACTGGGAGCAAAAATCCTGGTGGTTTTAGGGTAAAAAATGGGGATTTTAGGGTTAAAAATGGGGATTTTGGGGGGGGGAAATGGGACTGGGAGGGGATTGGGACAAACTGGGATTTACTGGGAGAGGATTTGGATGGACTGGGAGGGACTGGGAGCAAAAATCCCGGAGATTTTGGGGTGAAAAATGGGGATTTTAGGAGGAAAAATTGGAGTTTTAGGGATTAAAAGGGAACTGGGAGAGACTGGGACAAACTGGGAGGGACTGGGAGGGGATTGAGATGAACTGGGAAGGACTGGAAATGGACTGGGACAGACTGGGGAGGTATTGGGACAAACTGGGATTGGACTGGGACAGACTGGGAGGGACTGGGAATGGACTGGGACAAACTGGGATTGGACTGGGACAGACTGGGAATGGTCTGGGAGGGACTGGGACAGACTGGGAGGGACTGGGAATGGACTGGGACAGACTGGGAGGGAACTGGGAATGGACTGGGACAAACTGGGAGGGAAGTAGGACAAACTGGGAGGGACTGGGACAGACTGGGAGCCAATGGAAGGGGCGTGGCTTCACAGAGGGGCGTGGCCCTAAAGCAATGTGCATGTCCTGAGATGATTGACACGTGATGGGCGTGGCTTCCCGAGGGGGCGTGGCCAGGTCTGGCCCCATTCATTACAGCTGGGGAGGGTCAGTTTGATTCACAGGAGGTGGGCGTGGCTTGGGATTGAGCATTCTGTATGGGGTGGGCGTGGCCCGGGGATGATTGACAGCCCGGGCCTGCACAGGGAGGAGTTCCCCTCCCAGTCCCCCCCAGTTTATCCCAGTTCATCCCAGTTTGTTGCAGTCCCATTTTTCACCCTAAAATTCCCATTTTTCACCCCAAAACCTCCAGCGTTTTCCTCCCAGTTTGTCCCAGTTTGTCCCAGTTCATCCCAGTCCCATTTTTTCCCCTAAAATTCCCATTTTTTGCCCTGGAATCCCCATTTTTCACCCTAAAACCACCGGGATTTTTCCTCCCAGTCTGTCCCAGTCCCTCCCAGTCTGTCCCATTTCGTCCCAGTTCATCCCAGTCCCAGTTTTCCCCTAAAATCCCCATTTTCTGCCCCTAAAATCTCCATTTCTCACCCTAAAGCTGCTGGGATTTTTCCTCCCAGTCCCTCCCAGTCCCTCCCAGTCCATCCCAGTCCATCTCAGTTTGTCCCAGTTTGTCCCAGTCTGTCCCAGTCCCCTCCAATCCTCTCCCAGTAAATCCCAGTCCCTCCCAGTCCCTTTTTCCCCCTAAAATCTTCATTTTCTGCCCCTAAAATCCTCATTTTTTGCCCTAAAGCCACCAGGATTTTTCCTCCCAGTCCCTCCCAGTCCCTCCCAGTTTGTCCCAGTCCCTCCCAGTTCATCCCAGTCCATCCCAGTCCGTCCCAGTCCCATTTTTCCCCCAAATTTCCCTTTTTTTCACCCTAAAATCGCCGTGTTTTTTCCTCCCAGTCCATCCCAGTTCATCCCAGTCCCTCCCAGTTTATCCCAGTTTGTCCCAGTTTGTCCCAGTCCATCCCAGTCCCATTTTTTCCCCCAAAATTCCCATTTTTCACCCTAAAACCACTGGGATTTTTCCTCCCAGTCCCTCCCAGTTTATCCCAGTTCATCCCAGTCCATCCCAGTTTGTCCCAGTCCCATTTTTCCCCCAAATTTCCCATTTTTCCCCCTAGAATTCCCATTTTTCACCCCAAAAATCCCCATTTTTCACCCTAAAACCACCAGGATTTTTCCTCCCAGTCCATCCCAGTTCATCCCAGTTCATCCCAGTTTATCCCAGTTCATCCCAGTCCCTCCCAGTCCCATTTTTTTCTCCTAAAATCCCCATTTTCTGCCCCCAAAATCCCCATTTTCACCCTAAAACCGCCGGAATTTTTCCTCTCAGTCGCTCCCAGTCCCTCCCAGTTTATCCCAGTCCATCCCAGTCCATCCCACTTTGATCCCAGTCCATCCCAGTCCATCCCAGTTTATCCCAGTCCCTCCCAGTTCATCCCAGTTTATCCCAGTTCATCCCAGTCCCTCCCAGTCCCATTTTTTTCTCCTAAAATCCCCTTTTTCTTCCCCCAAAATCCTCATTTTTCACCCTAAAACCACCGGGGTTTTTCCTCCCAGTCCCTCCCAGTCCCTCCCAGTTCATCCCAGTCCATCCCAGTCCATCCCAGTCCCATTTTTCCCCCAAAATTCCCATTTTTCCCCCAATCCGCAGGGAGGAGTTCAACATCGGAGTCCTGCACGCCTTCGTGGATCTGCACGAGTTCACCGACCTCAACCTGGTGCAGGCCCTCAGGTGCGACTGGGAGCACTGGTTTATACTGGGACAGACTGGGAGGGACTGGGACAAACTGGGAGCAAAAATCCCGGCGGTTTTGGGGTGAAAAATGAGGATTTTAGGATCGAAAATGAGGATTTTAAGGGAAAAAAGGGAAACTGGGACAGACTGGTTTATACTGGGAGGGGACTGGAATGGACTGGGAGGGACTGGGTTAAACTGGGAGGGACTGGGACAAACTGGGAGGAAAAATCCCGGTGGTTTTGGGGTGAAAAATTGGAATTTTGGGGGTGAAAAACGGGGATTTGTGAAGGAAAAATAGAAGTTTTAGGCATAAAAAGGGAACTGGGAGGGGACTGGGAGGGACTGGGACAAACTGGGATGTACTGGGAGGAACTGGGAGGAAAAATCCCGGCGATTTTGGGGTGAAAAATGGGGATTTTGGGGCAGAAAATTAGGAATTTTAGTGGCGAAAATGGGGATTTTATGAGGGAAAAACAGGAGTTTTCGGGGAAAAAAGGGAACTGGGATTGACTGGGACAAACTGGGACAGACTGGGAGAGGATTTGGGAATGCCCAGGTGATTTTTTGGGAAGTTTAGGATTTTTCAGGTGATTTTTGGGGTTTCCCAGGTGAATTTTAGGATATCCCAGGTGATTTTTGGGGATTTTTGAGATATCTGAGGTGATTTTTGGGAATTTCAGGTGATTTTTGGGATATCTCAGGTGTGTCTCAGGTGATTTTTGGGATATCTCAGGTGTGTCTCAGGTGATTTTTGGGGTGTCTCAGGTGTATCTCAGGTATATTTTGGGATATCTCAGGTGTGTCTCAGGTGATTTTTGGGATGTCTCAGGTGTGCCTCAGGTGATTTTTGGGAATTTCAGGTGAATTTTAGGATATCTCAGGTGTGTCTCAGGTGATTTTTGGGATATCTCAGGTGTGTCTCAGGTGATTTTTGGGGTGTCTCAGGTGTATCTCAGGTGATTTTTGGGATATCTCAGGTGTGTCTCAGGTGATTTTTGGGAATTTCAGGTGAATTTTAGGATATCTCAGGTGTGTCTCAGGTGATTTTTGGGATATCTCAGGTGTGTCTCAGGTGATTTTTGGGAATTTCAGGTGAATTTTGGGATATCTCAGGTGTGTCTCAGGTGATTTTTGGGGTGTCTCAGGTGTATCTCAGGTGATTTTTGGGATATCTCAGGTGTGTCTCAGGTGATTTTTGGGAATTTCAGGTGAATTTTGGGATATCTCAGGTGTGTCTCAGGTGATTTTTGGGGTGTCTCAGGTGTATCTCAGGTGAATTTTGGGATATCTATGGTGAATTTTGGGATATCCCGGGTGAATTTTGGGATTTTTGGGATATCTCAGGTGTATCTCAGGTAAATTTTGGGATATCTCAGGTGTATCTCAGGTGTGTCTCAGGTGTGTCTCAGGTGTATCTCAGGTGAATTTTTGGGTGTCTCAGGTGTATCTCAGGTGATTTTTGGGATATCTCAGGTGTATCTCAGGTGTGTCTCAGGTATATTTTTGGGATTTCCCAGGCAGTTCCTGTGGAGTTTCCGGCTGCCAGGTGAATTTTGGGATTTTTTTGGTGTCTCAGGTGTATCTCAGGTGATTTTTGGGATATCTCAGGTGTGTCTCAGGTGAATTTTGGCTCTCTCAGGCAGTTCCTGTGGAGTTTCCGGCTGCCAGGTGAATTGTGGGATATCCCAGGTGAATTTTGGGATTTTTCGGGTGCCTCAGGTGTGTCTCAGGTGTATTTTTGGGGTCCCCAGGCAGTTCCTGTGGAGTTTCCGGCTGCCAGGTGAGGCTCAGAAGATCGATCGCATGATGGAAGCTTTCGCTCAGCGCTACTGCCTCTGCAACCCGGGGGTCTTCACCTGCACAGGTAACACACCTGGGCACAGGTAACACACCTGGGCACACCTGGGGATATCACCAATCACACCTGGGCACACCTGGGCACACCTGGGGGTACTGCCTTTGCAACCCGGGGGTCTTCACCTGCACAGGTAACACACCTGGGCACAGGTAACACACCTGGGCACACCTGGGCACAGGTAACACACCTGGGCACACCTGGGGGTACTGCCTTTGCAACCCGGGGGTCTTCACCTGCACAGGTAACACACCTGGGGGACAGGTAACACACCTGGGCACACCTGGGGATATCACCAATCACACCTGGGCACACCTGGGCACACCTGGGCACACCTGGGCACAGGTAACACACCTGGGCACACCTGGGGGTACTGCCTCTGCAACCCGGGGGTCTTCACCTGCACAGGTAACACACCTGGGCACAGGTAACACACCTGGGGGACAGGTAACACACCTGGGGATATCACAAATCACACCTGGGCACACCTGGGCACACCTGGGGCTGCTGCCTCTGCAACCCGGGGGTCTTCACCTGCACAGGTAACACACCTGGGGGACAGGTAACACACCTGGGCACAGGTAACACACCTGGGCACACCTGGGGGTACTGCCTCTGCAACCCGGCTGTCTTCACCTGCACAGGTAACACACCTGGGGGACAGGTAACACACCTGGGGACAGGTAACACACCTGGGGATATCACAAATCACACCTGGGCACATCTGGGCACACCTGGGGCTGCTGCCTCTGCAACCCGGGGGTCTTCACCTGCACAGGTAACACACCTGGGCACAGGTAACACACCTGGGCACAGGTAACACACCTGGGGGACAGGTAACACACCTGGGGATATCACAAATCACACCTGGGCACACCTGGGGCTGCTGCCTCTGCAACCCGGGGGTCTTCACCTGCACAGGTAACACACCTGGGCACAGGTAACACACCTGGGCACAGGTAACACACCTGGGCACAGGTAACACACCTGGGGGACAGGTAACACACCTGGGGATATCACAAATCACACCTGGGCACACCTGGGGCTGCTGCCTTTGCAACCGGGGGGTCTTCACCTGCACAGGTAACACACCTGGGGGACAGGTAACACACCTGGGCACACCTGGGGTATAACAAATCACACCTGGGCACAGGTAACACATCTGAGCACACCTGGGCACAGGTGACACACCTGGGGCTGCAGTCTCTGCAACCCGGGGGTCTTCACCTGCACAGGTAACACACCTGGGGCTCTTCACACTCACATCTGTCCCTCACCTGTCTCACCTGTGCACACCTGTCTCACCTGTTCCAGACACCTGTTATGTTTTGTCCTTTGCGGTGATCATGCTGAACACGAGTGCACAGCCCCAACATTTGCGACAAACCTTGTCAGTGACACACCTGAGCTCTATCTCACCTGTCTCACCTGTCTCACCTGTCTCACCTGTCCATTACCTGTTCCAGACACCTGTTACGTGCTCTCCTTCGCGGTGATCATGCTGAACACGAGTGCACAGCCCCAGCGTTCGGGACAGGCTCTGTGTGACACACCTGAGCTGTGTCTCACCTGTCAGTGTCACACCTGTCTCACCTGTGCACACCTGTCCGTCTCACCTGTCCTGTTTCAGACACCTGCTATGTTTTGTCCTTTGCTGTGATCATGCTGAACACGAGTGCACAGCCCCAACCTTCGGGACAGGCTCTGTGTGTGACACACCTGAGCTGTGTCTCACCTGTCAGTGACACACCTGAGCTGTGTCTCACCTGTCAGTGACACACCTGAGCTCTGTCACACCTGTTAGTGACACACCTGAGCTGTGTCTCACCTGTCAGTGACACACCTGAGCTGTGTCTCACCTGTCAGTGACACACCTGAGCTGTGTCTCACCTGTCAGTGACACACCTGAGCTGTGTCACACCTGTCAGTGACACACCTGAGCTGTGTCTCACCTGTCTCACCTGTCTCACCTGTCTCACCTGTCCATTACCTGTTCCAGACACCTGTTACGTGCTGTCCTTCGCGGTGACCATGCTGAACACGAGTCTGCACAACCCAACGTTCGGGACAGGCTCTGTCTCACCTGAGCTCTGTCACACCTGTCAGTGTCACACCTGTCTCACCTGTTCACACCTGTCTCACCTGTTCACACCTGTCTCACCTGTCTCACCTGTCCATTACCTGTTCCAGACACCTGTTACGTGCTCTCGTTCGCGGTGACCATG
The DNA here is from genome assembly GCA_036630365.1 of Acanthiza pusilla. NCBI lineage: Eukaryota > Metazoa > Chordata > Aves > Passeriformes > Acanthizidae > Acanthiza > Acanthiza pusilla. Next base: position 22,677 of record JAXCHO010000361.1, on the reverse strand, counting down.
CTGAACACGAGTCTGCACAACCCCAACGTTCAGGACAGGCTCTGTGTGTGACACACCTGAGCTCTATCTCACCTGTCTCACCTGTCTCACCTGTGCACACCTGTCTCACCTGTTCCAGACACCTGTTACGTGCTCTCCTTCGCGGTGATCATGCTGAACACGAGTCTGCACAACCCCAACGTTCGCGACAAACCTTCAGCCGAGCGATTCGTGGCCATGAACCGCGGCATCAACGACGGCGGAGGACCTGCCCGAGGAGCTGCTCCGGGTAATTTGGGAATTTTGGGGAATTTGGGGAATTTTTTGGGAATTTTTGGGAATTTTTTTGGGGTTTTTTGGTATTTTTAAAGAATGTTTTTGGAATTTTTTCCGTATTTTTTTTTTAGAATTTTTTCCAGATTTTTTAAAGGAATTTTTTCAGTATTTTTTAAACATTTTTTCAGAATTTTTGGGATTTTTGGGGGATTTTTTTTTTTTTAATTTTTTGGGACTGGAATTTTGGGGGAATTTTGGGAATTTTTTCCCTATTTTTTGGTATTTTTTGGTAATTTTTTGGGGGTAATTTTGAGTGATTCGTGGCCATGAACCGCGGCATCAACGACGGGGGAGACCTGCCCGAGGAGCTGCTCCGGGTAAGAGCAAAATTCAGGAAAATTTTGGGGAATTTTGGGGATTTTTGGGGATTATTTGGGTTTTTTTCAGAATTTTTGGGGAATTTTTGGGTTATTTTGGGGGATTATTTTTGACGTTTTTATGAATTTTTTTGTTATTTTTGGGAATTTTTTTCAGATTTTTAAAACTAACTTTGGGGAAAATTTTTTTGAGAATTTTTGAGATCTTTTTTTGGAACTTTTGGGGATTTTTTTTGGAATTTTGGGGATTTTTGGGGGGGGATTTTTTTTCAATAATTTTTAGAAACTTTTATTAATTTTTTTTTTTTTTGTATTTCTGGGAATTTTTGTAACAAATTTTATTTTAATTTCAGAGTTTTTTTGGGAGGGATTTTTTTCAGAATCTTTTAGGATGTTTTGAAAATTTTTGGGAATTTTCGTAAATTTTTTTTCAGAATTTTTTCAGAATTCTGTGGGTAGGACCAAAATTTGGGAATTTGGGGATTTTTGGAATTTTCTTTTTAATTTTGGGGATTTGGGAGAAACTTTGGGAATTTTAGGGAATTTTGTGAATTTTGGGGATTTTTCGAGAAACTCTTGTGATTTCAGGATTTTTCAGGGAATTTTCAGGTATTTTTTTTTTATTTTTCAGGGAATTTTTGGGGAATTTCCCAAGTGTTTTGGGAATCCCAAAAAATCCCAAAAAATCTCTTGAAAAATCTCAAAATTCCCCAAAAATTCCCCAAAAATTTCCTGAAAATAAAATTAAAAAAATCCCAAAAAAATTTCCTCCAAAATCCCAAAAATTCCCTGAAAAATAAAAAAAAAAATCCAAAAAATTCTGAAAAATTCCCTTAAAAATCCCAAAAATTCCCCAAAAATTCCCCAAAACCCCCCCAAAAATCCCAAAATCGCAACTTTCCGGAATTTTCCAGAACCTGTACGAGAGCATTCGCTCGGAGCCTTTCAAGATCCCCGAGGACGACGGCAATGACCTCACGCACACCTTCTTCAACCCCGACCGCGAGGGCTGGCTGCTCAAGCTGGGTAGGCCACGCCCACCGCACCTGGGCCACGCCCACGCACCTGGGAGGGGCCACGCCCAAAAATTCCCACGAAAATCAAAAAAAAATCGCGAGTTTTGGGTCATTTTGGGGGCTTTTTTGGGTCTTTTTGGAGCTTTAACGGTGTTTAAAGTAGGTATGGGAACTCACCTGGCCACGCCCACCGCACCTGGGCCACGCCCACCGCACCTGGGAGGGGCCACGCCCAAAAATCCCCGTGAAAATCCAAAAAAAAATTGGGGTTTTGGGGGGGGGGTTGGGTCATTTTTTGGGGCATTTTGGGGCTTTTTTGTTGCTCAGATTGGGGTGGGAACTCACCTGGCCACGCCCACCTCACCTGGGCCACGCCCACCTCACCTGGGAGGGGCCACGCCCAAAAATCTCCACGAAAATAAAAAAAAAAACGGGTTTTTTAGGGCCTTTTTTGGGTGGTTTTGGGGTTTTCTTGATGCTCAAGTTGGGTATGGGAGGTCACCTGGCCACGCCCACCTCACCTGGCCACGCCCACATCACCTGGGGGGGCCACGCCCAAAAATCCTGGCAAAAATCCCCAAAAGATCGCGAGTTTTGGGTCATTTTTTGGGCCGTTTTGGGGTTTTTATTTTGCTCTGAATGGGGGTGGGAGCTCACCTGGCCACGCCCACTTTACCTGGGCCACGCCCACCGCACCTGGGAGGGGCCACGCCCAAAAATTCCCACAAAAATCTGAAAAAGATTGGGATTTGGGGTCGTTTTGGGGTGTGCAAATGGGGTAGGCCACGCCCACCTGGCCACGCCCACCTCGCATGACCACGCCCACCTCACCTGGGTGTGGCCACGCCCCCTCCCAGCCCCTCCCCCCCAAATATTTTCCATTTTGAGTTTTGCCAAAATTTAATGGTTTTGTTTTTTCTCTTTTTTCTCTTTATTTTTATTGCTTTTTATTTTTTTAATTTTAATTTTTAATTTTTCCTGAAATTTCTCTGAAATCCTGAAAATTCTCCCCAAAAATTCCTCCCAAATTTCCCTCAAATTTTCCCTAAAATTCTCCTTAAAAATTCCTTCCAAAATTCCCTCAAATTTCCCTAAAATTCCAAAAATTCCCCCCAAAAATCCTTCCCAAAATTTCCTCCAAATTTTCTCAAAAATCCTTCCCAAAAATTCCTCCTGAAATTCCCTCGAATTTTTCCTGAAATTCCAAAATTTTCCCAAAAAATTCTTTTCCAAATTGCCTCCGAATTTTCCCTGAAATGCCAAAATTTTTTTCTCAAATTTCCCCAAAACTTTCCTTAAAATTCCCTTGAAATTCCTCCAAAATTCTCTCAAATTCCCCCAAATCTCCCCAAATTTCCTTCAAAATCCCCAAATTTTCCCAAAAAATCCCCAAATTTCCCCTCCCCCACTGCTGCCATTGGGACCCCCCAGGAGGTGAGTGCTGGGGTGGGGGAGGGGCAGCGCTTGGGACCCCAAAAATTCCCAAAAATCCCCAAAAAATTCCCAAAAAAATCCCCAAAAATTCCCCTCAAAAAATCCCAAAAATCCAAAAAAAAAAATCCAAAAAAAATCCCCAAAAATCTCTCTCAAAAAATCCCCAAAATCCCCCCAAAAACCCCCAAAAATCCTCAAAAAATTCCCCAAAAATTCCCCCAAAAAATCCTCCAAAAATCCAAAAGAATCCCCAAAAACTTCCCCAAAAATTCCCCAAAATTTCCCCTTAAAATTGCCCCAAAATCCTCCAAAATTTCCTTCTAAATTCCCCAAATTCCCCCAAATTTCAACTCAAATCTCCCCCAAATCCCACCCCAGACCTCCCAAATTCCCAAAATTCCCCCTAAAATTCCCTTAAATTGCCCTCAAAATCCCCCAAATTTCCCCTCAAATCACGCCCAAATTCCCCCAAATCTGCCCCAAATTCCACCCCAGACCCCCCAAATTCCCCAAAATTCAAAAAAATTCCCAAATTTCCCCAAAATTCCTGAAATTTCCCCAAAATCTGCCAAAAAATCCCCCCAAATCCGCCTTAAAATCACCCAAAATCCCAAAAATTCCCTCTAAAATCCCCAAAATTCCCTATAAAAATCCCCAAATTTTCCTCTCAAATCACACCCCAGACCCCCCAAATTCCCGAAAATCCCCAAAAACTCCCAAATTTCCCCAAATTTCCCCAAACCCTCCCAAAATTCCCCATGAAATTCCCTCAAATCCACGTTAAAATCCCTCAAAATCCCCAAAATTGCTCATAAAATCCCCAAAATTCCCCCCAAAATCCCCCAATTTTCTCCTCAAATCTCATCCCAGACCTCCCAAATTCCCGAAAATCCCCAAATTTCCCCAAAATTCCCCAAAATTTCCCCAAATTTGGCCCCCAGGCGGGCGGGTGAAGACGTGGAAGCGCCGCTGGTTCATCCTCACCGACAACTGCCTCTACTACTTCGAGTACACCACGGTGAGAAAGCCCCAAAATCCCCAAAATTCACCCCAAAATCCACCCCGGGGACCCCAAATTCTGACTCGGGGAGCCCCAAAACCCCCGGGAACCCAAAATCCCCAAAAAAATCCCCAAAAAATTGCCCAAAATTGCCCAAAATCCTCAAAAGTTTCCCTTAGGGAACACAAAAATCCCCAAAGTTTTCCCCCAGGGACCCCAAAATCCCCAAAATTCACCCCAAAATCCATCCTGGGAACCCCAAATTCTGACTCGGGGAGCCCCAAAACCCCGGGAACCCAAAATCCCAAAAAAAATCCCCAAAAAATTGCCCAAAATCCCTCGGAAATTCCCCAAAAATTCTCGAACTTCTGGAAATTTTCCCTTAAGGGACCCCAAAATCCCCAAAATTCACCCCAAAATCTGACCTGGGAACCCCAAATTCTGACTCGGGGAGCCCCAAAACCCCCGGGACCCCAAAAATTCCAAAAAAATTCCCCAAATTTTCCCCCTAGGACCCCAAAATTCCCCAAACTTTACCCCAAGTTCCCCAAAATTCCCCAAATTTCCTTCCCCAGGACCCCAAAATTTCCTCAATTCCCCCAAAATTCCCCAGATTTCCCTCCAGGACTCCAAAATTCCCCAAATTTTTCCCCCAGGTCCCCAGAATTCCCCAAAATTTCCCCAAAATTCCTCAGACTTTTTCCTCCTAGGACCCCAAAACGCCCCAAAATTCTCCGAAATTACTGAAAATTTCCAAAAATTCCAAAAAATTCCCCAAAAATTCCCGAATTTTCTCTCTCAGGACAAGGAGCCGCGGGGGATCATTCCCCTGGAGAACCTCAGCATCCGAGAGGTGGAGGATCCCCGAAAACCGGTGAGGAAATCCCAAAAATTCCCAAAAAAATCCCAAAAAATTCCCAAAAAATTCACCTTGGGACCTTTGGAATTCCCGTGGGAGCCAAAAATCCCAAAATCCCCAAAAAAAATCCACCCTGGGAACCCCAAAATTCCCAAAAATCCCCTGGAGGATCCCCGAAAACCGGTGAGGAAATCCCAAAAATCCCAAAAAAATTCCCAAAAAATCCAATTTGGGACCCTTGAAAATCCCACCCCAAAAATCTAAAAAAAAAGCAAAAAAAAAAAAAAAAAAAAAAAGGCCGAAATCCACCTGGGATCCCTGAAAACCGGTGAGGAAATCCCAAAAATTCCCCAAAAAATCCCAAAAAATTCACCTCGGACCTTTGGAATTCCCGTGGGAGCCAAAAATCCCCAAAATCCCCCAAAAAATCCACCCTGGGAACCCCAAAATTCCCTAAAATCCCCTGGAGGATCCCCGAAAACCGGAGAGGAATTCCCAAAAATTAAAAAAAAATTCCGAAAAAAATCTACCCTGGGAACCCCAGAATTCCCACGGGACCCAAAAATCAAAACTATTCCCCCCAAAAAAAACCCAAAATCTGAAAAAAAAGCCCCAAAAAACCCCAAAATCCACCTGGGATCCCCAGGAATCAGTGAGGAATTCCCAAAAATTCCCCAAAATTCCAAAAAAATCCACAAAAATCTACTCTGGGACTCTCAGAATTCCCGTGGGACCCAAAAATCCCAAAATCAAAAAAAAAATCCACCCTGGGAACCCCAAAATTCCCTAAAATCCCCTGGAGGATCCCCGAAAACCGGTGAGGAATTCCCAAAAATCCCCCAAAATTCCCCAAAAATTCCCAAAAAATCCATCCTGGGACCTTTGGAATTCCCATGGGACCCAAAAATCCCCAAAATCTGAAAAATTTGCCCCAAAAAACCTACAAAATCTGGAAAAAAAAGCCCAAAAATCTCCAAAATCCACTTGGGATCCCTGAAAAGTGGTGAGGAATTCCCAAAAATTCCCCAAAAATAAAAAAAAAATTCACTCTGGGTACCCCAAAATTCCCCAAAATTTCCAAAATTCCCAAAAAAACCCCAAATTCCTCTGGGATCCCCAAAAAGACAACTTTAGTTCCAAATCTCTGCCGAAAAGGCCCCGAAATTCCCATTTTTTCCCAATTTTTTCCTAATTTTTCCCTATTTTTTTACCCAGTTTTCACCCCATTTTTGCCCAATTTTTTCCCAGTTTTTCCCAACTTTCTGTACTGGTTCTAACTGGTTCTAACTGGTTTTTACTGGTTTTTCGTTTTTCTTACACAACTTTAAGCTCCAAATCTCCAATGAAAAAGCCCCAAAATTCCCATTTTTTCCCCCTTTTTTCCCCCATTTTTCGCCCAATTTTCACCCATTTTTTTCCCAATTTTTTCTGTACTGGTTTATACTGGTTCTAACTGGTTCTTGCTGGTTTTTACTGGTTCTTACTGGGCTGAACTGGTTTTGGACCTCTCTTAGACAACTTCCAGCTCCAAATCTCCACCAAAAAACACCCCAAAATCTCCGTTTTTTCCCCATTTTTTTCCCTTTTTTTCCCCATTTTTCACCCAATTTTCACCCAGTTTTCCCCAATTTTTCCAAACTGGTTTTTACTGGTCTGAACTGGTTTTTACTGGTTTTTCCTTTTTCTACACAACTTTAAGCTCTGAATCTCCAATGAAAAAGCCCCAAAATTCCCATTTTTTCCCCGTTTTTTCATCCAATTTTCACCCAGTTTTTCCATACTGGTTTCTACTGGTCTATACTGGTTTTAACTGGTTCTTAGTGGTTTTTCTTCCTTCTTAGACAATTTCCAGCTTCAAATCTCCACCAAAAAGCCCCCGAAATTCCCATTTTTTTCCCCATTTTTCGCCCATTTTTCACCCAATTTTCACTGGGTTTTTTCCCAATTTTTTCCAAACTGGTCCATACTGGTTTGAACTGGTTTTTACTGGTTTTTATTTGTTTTTTCTGTTTCCTAGACAACTTTAAGCTCCAAATCTCTGCTGAAAAGTCCCCGAAATTCTCTTTTTTTCCCTGTTTTTTCCCCTTTTTTCACCCAATTTTCCCCCATTTTTCACCCGATTTTCACCCAAATTTTCCCCAATTTTTTCTGTACTGGTTCTAACTGGTTCTAACTGGTTTTTACTGGTTTTTACTGGTTTTTCCTTTTTCCTACACAACTTTAAGCTCCAAATCTCCAATGAAAAGGCTCCGAAATTCCCATTTTTTCCCCCATTTTTCACCCCATTTTCCCCCAAATTTTCCCCATTTTTTTCATACTGGTTTTTACTGGTCCATGCTGGTTCTTACTGGTTTTTCCTTTCTCTTAGACAATATTAAGGCTGAAATCTATACCAGAAAGGGCCCAAAATTCCCATTTTTTTCCCCTTTTTTCCCCCATTTTTCGCCTGATTTTCACCCAAATTTTCCCCAATTTTTCTGTACTGGTTCTAACTGGTTCTAACTGGTTTTTACTGGTTTTTCCTTTTTCCTACACAACTTTAAGCTCTGAATTTCCAATCAAAAAGCCCCAAAATTCCCATTTTTTGCCCAATTTTCACCCGATTTTCACCCGAATTTTCCCCAATTTTTCTGTACTGGTTTTTACTGGTTTTTACTGGTTCTAACTGGTTTTTCCTGGTTTTCCCAGCACTGTTTCGAGCTGTACATCCCCAACAGCAAGGGGCAGCTGATCAAGGCCTGCAAGACCGAGGCTGACGGCAGAGTGGTGGAAGGGAACCACGTGGTTTATCGAATCTCAGCCCCAACCCGCGAGCAGAAGGACGAGTGGATCAAATCCATCCAGTGAGAAATGAAAAAATTTATAAATTATCCTCAAATTATTCCAGAAAAATTCCCCAGAAAAAATGGGGCAGGGTGGGGGTCATTGGAAGAACTTTTGGGGCTTTTAAAGGGAGTTAAAAGCTCAAAAAATGATTTTTTTGCGATTTTTTGTGATTTTTAATGGATTTTTTTGAGAATTTTTTTGCGATTTTTTGAGATTTTGGGGGATTTTTTGAGATTTTTTGGGGATTTTTTCTGATTTTTTTGCGATTTTTTGCGATTTTTTGGGGATTTTTTCTGATTTTTTTTTTTTTGCGATTTTTTGAGATTTTTGGGGGATTTTTTGAGATTTTTTGGGGGTTTTTTTGATATTTTTCAGAGGGATTTTTTGGGGGTATTTTTAGGATCAAATCCATCCAGTGAAAGTCCCAAAAATTCCCAAAAATTCTCCCAAAAATGACCCGGGAGGGGCTGGGGTGGTGGAAGGAACCACGTGGTTTATCGAATCTCAGCCCCGACCCGCGAGCAGAAGGACGAGTGGATCAAATCCATCCAGTGAGAGATGAAAAAATTCACCAAAAAATCCAAAATTGTTATAAAAAAATTCCTCAGAGAAAATGGTTCAGGGTGGGGGTCGTTGGAAGAACTTTTGGGGCTTTTAAAGGGAGTTAAAAGCTTAAAAATTGGATTTTTTTGCAATTTTTTGTGATTTTTTATGGATTTTTTTGAGATTTTTTTGAGAATTTTTTGAGATTTTTTGGGGATTTTTTCAGATTTTTTGAGATTTTTTGGAGATTTTTTTGAGAATTTTTGGAGATTTTTTGAGAATTTTTTGAGATTTTTCTGGGGGATTTTTTTTTGAATTTGTGGAGGATTTTGGGGGATTTTTTGGGATTTTTTTTGTGATTTTTGAGGATTTTGGGGGATTTTTTGAGATTTTTTGGAGATTTTTCTGGAAATTTTTTGAGATTTTTGGGGATTTTTTTTTTAATTTGTGGAGTATTTTTGGGGATTTTTTGGGATTTTTTTTGTGATTTTTGAGGATTTTTTTGGGATTTTTTTGAGATTTTTTGGGGATTTTTTGGAGGAGTTTTTGGGGGGATTTTTTTGGATCAAATCCATCCAGTGAGAGATGAAAAAATTTATAAATTATCCTCAAATTATTCCAGAAAAATTCCCCAGAAAAAATGGGGCAGGGTGGGGGTCTTTGGAACAGAGTTAAAAGCTCCAAAAACTGATTTTTTAGGGATTTTTAATGGATTTTTTTGAGATTTTAATCGATTTTTTTGAGATTTTTGGAGATTTTTTGGGGATTTTTTTGAGATTTTTTGAGGATTTTTTTTAGATTATTTTGGGATTTTTTTGAGGATTTTCTGGGGGATTTTTGGGATCAAATCCATCCAGTGAAAGTGGATTTTTGGAATTTTTTTTTTGCTATTTTTAATGGATTTTTTTGGGGATTTTTAATGGAATTTTTTTGGGATTTTTAATGGATTTTTTGGGTTTTTTCTCCCTAAATCTCTAATCCCTAAAATTCCCCAAAAATTCCCCAAAATCCCCCAAAATTCCCTAAATTTCCCCAAATTCCGCAGGGCGGCGGTGAGCGTGGATCCTTTCTACGAGATGCTGGCGGCGCGGAAAAAGCGAATTTCGGTGAAGAAAAAACCCGAAAATGCCTAAAAAAAACCCAAAAAAAAAACCCCAAAAAAAGGGGGCGGGACCCCCGAAATTCCCCCGGAACCCCAAAAATGGCAATTCCCAAAATTCCTCGGGACCTGCCAAGGACGGCGAGGGAGCCCCGAATTCCCCAAATTCCCAAAATTCCCAAAATTTCACTTTCAGGAGTCCCAAAATTTCCCCTTTGGGAGCCCAAAAATTCCCAAAATTTCCACTTTTGGGAATCCCAAAATTCCTCCCAAAATTTCCCCTTTCGGAATCCCAAAATTTCACCTTTGGGAGCCCCGAAATTCCCAAAATTCCTCCCAAAATTCCCGAAATTTCTGCTTTGGGAGTCCCAAAATTCCCAGAATTTCCCCTTTGGGAATCCCAAAATTCCCAAAATTTCACTTTTGAGAATCCCAAAATTCCTCCCAAAATTTCCCCTTTGGGAGCCCCGAAATTCCCAAAATTCCCTTTGGAGCCCCGAAATTCCCAAAATTCCCAAAATTCCCTTTAGGAGCCCCGAAATTCCCGAAATTCCTCCCAAAATTCCCAAAATTTCACTTTTGAGAATCCCAAAATTCCTCCCAAAATTTCCCCTTTAGGAGCCCCGAAATTCCCGAAATTCCTCCCAAAATTCCCAAAATTTCACCTTTGGGAGTCCCAAAATTCCCAAAATTCTTTCTCAGAATCCCAAAATTTCCCTTGGGAGCCCCAAAAATTTCACTTGGGAATCTCAAAATTCCCAAATTTTCCCCTTGGGAATCCCAAAGTTCTTTCTGGGAATCCCAAATTTCCCAAAATCCACCCCAGGACCTCCCAAAATCTCCCGAAATTCCCCCAAAAATTCCCCTTGGGAGTGCCCAAATCCCCAAAATTCTTTCCGGGAATCCCAAAATTCCCAAATTTTCCCCTTGGGAATCCCAAAATCCCCCCCAGGACCTCCCAAAATTCCCCAAAATCCCCAAAATTTCCCAAAATTCTTTTTGGGAATCCCGAAATTCTCCCTGGGGAGTTCCAAAATTCCCAAAATTTCCCTTGGCTGCCCCAAAATTCTCTCTGAGAATCCCAAAATTCTCTCTGAGAATCCCAAAATTCTCTCTTGGGAATCCCAAAATTTCTTCCCAGGACCTCCCAAAATTCCCCAAAATCCCAAAAATTCCCAAAAATTCTTTCTGGGAGTCCCAAAATTCCCAAGTTTTCCCCTTGGGAATCCCAAAATTCCTCCCAGGACCTCCCAAAATCCCCCGAAATTCCCCAAAATTCTCCCAAATATCCCAAAATTCTTTTTGGGAATCCCAAAATTCCCAAAAAATTCCCCAAATTCTTTCTGGGAATCGCAAAATCCCCCCCAGGACCTCCCAAAATTCCCCGAAATTCTTCTTGGGAATCCCAAAATTTCCCTAAGTTCTCCCCCCAGGGCCTCCCAAAATCCCCCGAAATTCCCCAAAATTCCCCGAAATTCCCCGAATTCCGCTCCCAGTGGCTCCCAGTCCGTCCCAGTTTGGGCTCTGGGGGTCCCGGCCCCTCCCCCACCCTTTATTTATGGCCCCAAATAAAAAAACGACACAAACTCCAGAGGAATTTGGGATTTTTTGGGGAATTTCGGGAGGGTTTGGGATATTTGGGGGAATTTGGGGATATTGGGGGGGCGGGGCGAATTTTTGGGAATTTTTTGGGGAATTTTTCGGGAATTCTGGGAGGAGTTTGGGGGAATTTTTGGGGATTTGGGGCAGATTTTGGGGGGTTTGGGGTCATTTTTGGCGTTTTTGAGGAATTTGGGACATTTTGGGGAATTTGGGACATTTTGGGGAATTTGGGATATTGGAGGGGAGGGGCAAATTTTTTGGGAATTTTTTTTTTAATTTTGAGGGGTTTGGGATCGTTTTGGGGGGAAATTTTTGGAGAATTTTTTTGGGATTTTGGGGGAGTTTGGGGGAATGTTTTGGGAATATTTTTGGGGGATTTTTTTGGGGAATTTTGGGGGAAAGTTTTGGAGAAGTTTTTTGGGAATTTGGGGGGGGTTGGGGCCATTTTTGGGCATATTTTTGGGGGAGATTTTGGAGATTTTGGGGGAGTTTGGGGGAATGTTTTGGGAATTTTTGGGAATTTTTTTGGGGGGCATTGGAGCTATTTTGGGGAAAATTTTTGGGAATGTTTTTGGGAATTTTGGGGGGAGATTGAGGGGATTTGGGGGAATTTTGGGGGGAATTTTTGGAGGGAATTTTGGGGAAGATTGCGACGATTTCCGAAGGGAATTTTTGGAGGAATTTTGGGGCCTTTTTGGGGAAATTTGGGAGGGTCTGGGACCATTTTGGGGGAGTTTTGGGAGGTCCCAGGTGAGTCCCAGGTGATTCTGGAGTGTCCCCAGGTGATTTCTGGGGGTCTCAGGTGAGTCTCAGGTGAGTTTAGGATTTCCCAGGTGATCGTCAGGTAAGTCTCAGGGCTCTCAGGTGAGTCTCAGGTGTATCTCAGGTGTGTTCCAGGTGAGTCTCAGGGCTCTCAGGTGAGTCTCAGGTGTATCTCAGGTGTGTCCCAGGTGAGTTTGGGGTTCCAGGTGAGTTTTTGGGCTTTCCCAGGTGAATTTTTCAGCTCTCAGGTGTACCTCAGGTAATTCCCAGGTGAGTTTCAGGGTCTCAGGTGAGTCTCAGGTATATCTCAGATGAATTTTCGGCTCTCAGGTTTATCTCAGGTGATTCCCACGTGGTTTTTGGGGTTCCAGGTAAGCTCCAGGTGTATCCCAGGTGAGTTTTCGGCTCCCAGGTGAGTCTCAGGTGCAGGGGTCAAAGGTCAGGGCAGTGACTCCCCCGTGCAGCTCCAGCCCCCCTGGGCCCAGGTGAGTTTTGGGTCTCAGGTGTATCTCAGGTGTATCTCAGGTGATTCTCAGGTGTTTTTTGGTTTCTCAGGTGATTCTCAGGTGAGTTTTCGCCTCTCAGGTGTTTCTCAGGTGTGTCTCAGGTGAGTCTCAGGTGCAGGGGTCAAAGGTCAGGGCGGTGACTCCCCCATGCAGCTCCAGCCCCCCTGGGCCCAGGTGAGTTTGGGGTTTCAGGTGTATCTCAGGTGTATCTCAGGTGAATTTTGGGTTTCTCAGGTGATTCCCAGGGGATGTTTGGGGTTCCAGGTGTGTCCCAGGTGTGTCTCAGGTGAGTCCCAGGTGTGTCTCAGGTGCAGGGGTCGAAGGGCAGGGTGGTGACTCCTCCGTGCAGCTCCAGCCCCCCTGGGCCCAGGTGAGTTTGGGGTTTCTCAGGTGAGTTTGGAGGTTCCCAGGTGTATCTCAGGTGCGTTTTGGGTTTCTCAGGTGTATCTCAGGTGAGTTTTGGGGTTCCAGGTGAGCTCCAGGTGTGTCTCAGGTGTGTCTCAGGTGCAGGGGTCGAAGGGCAGGGTGGTGACTCCCCCGTGCAGCTCCAGCCCCCCCTGGGCCCAGGTGAGTTTTGGATCTCAGGTGTATCTCAGGTGAGTTTTGGGGTTCCAGGTGAGCTCCAGGTGTGTCTCAGGTGTGTCTCAGGTGCAGGGGTCGAAGGGCAGGGTGGTGACTCCTCCGTGCAGCTCCAGCCCCCCCCGGGCCCAGGTGAGTTTGAGGTTTCTCAGGTGAGTTTGGAGGTTCCCAGGTGTATCTCAGGTGTGTCTCAGGTGTGTCCCAGGTGTGTCTCAGGTGAGTTTTCGGCTCTCAGGTGTGTCTCAGGTGCAGGGCTCGAAGGGCAGGGTGGTGACTCCTCCATGGAGCTCCAGCCCCCCCGGGCCCAGGTGAGTTTTGGGTCTCAGGTGTATCTCAGGTGTATCTCAGGTGTATCTCAGGTGTATCTCAGGTGTATCTCAGGTGTCTCTCAGGTGAGTTTTCGGCTCTCAGGTGTGTCTCAGGTGCAGGGCTCGAAGGGCAGGGTGGTGACTCCCCCGTGCAGCTCCAGCCCCCCCTGGGCCCAGGTGAGTTTGGGGTTTCTCAGGTGAGTTTGGAGGTTCCCAGGTGTCTCTCAGGTGTCTCTCAGGTGAGTTTTGGGTCTCAGGTGTATCTCAGGTGTATCTCAGGTGTCTCTCAGGTGAGTTTTGGGTCTCAGGTGTATCTCAGGTGTATCTCAGGTGTCTCAGGTGAGTTTTCGGCTCCCAGGTGTGTCTCAGGTGCAGGGGTCGAAGGGCAGGGCAGTGACTCCCCCGTGCAGCTCCAGCCCCCCTGGGCCCAGGTGAGTTTGGGGTTCCAGGTGTATCTCAGGTGTATCTCAGGTGAGTTTGGGTTTCAGGTGTATCTCAGGTGTATCTCAGGTGAGTTTGGGGTTTCAGGTGTATCTCAGGTGTATCTCAGGTGAGTTTTGGGTTTCTCAGGTGATTCCCAGGTGATGTTTGGGGTTCCAGGTGTGTCCCAGGTGTGTCTCAGGTGAGTCCCAGGTGAGTCTCAGGTGCAGGGGTCGAAGGGCAGGGCAGTGACTCCCCCGTGCAGCTCCAGCCCCCCCGGGCCCAGGTGAGTTTGGGGTCTCAGGTGTATCTCAGGTGTATCTCAGGTGATTCTCAGGTGTTTTTTGGTTTCTTAGGTGATTCTCAGGTGAGTTTTCGGCTCTCAGGTGTGTCTCAGGTGTGTCTCAGGTGTGTCTCAGGTGAGTCTCAGGTGCAGGGCTCGAAGGGCAGGGTGGTGACTCCTCCGTGCAGCTCCAGCCCCCCCCGGGCCCAGGTGAGTTTGAGGTTTCTCAGGTGAGTTTGGAGGTTCCCAGGTGTATCTCAGGTGTGTCTCAGGTGTGTCCCAGGTGTGTCTCAGGTGAGTTTTCGGCTCTCAGGTGTGTCTCAGGTGCAGGGGTCGAAGGGCAGGGTGGTGACTCCCCCGTGCAGCTCCAGCCCCCCCTGGGCCCAGGCCAGGAGGTCTCCGCGCGGCGCAGGTGAGGCACACCTGGCCAGCGCCGCCACCTCGGGCGGGGCCAGGGCGCGGCTCCACAGGTGGAACTCGGCGAGCTCCCCCACGAAGGCCTGGGTGGCGTCGAAGCGACCCCCGAGGGCGTCCTGCGGACAGGTGAGACACAGGTGAGGGACAGGTGAGGGACAGGTGACACACCTGAGCTCAGGTGAGACACCTGGACACATCCACACTCACACCTGGGCACACCTGAGCTCACACACTCACACCTGAGTGGTGTCGAAGCGACCCCCGAGGGCGTCCTGCGGGCAGGTGAGGACAGGTGAGGGACAGGTGACACACCTGAGCTCAGGTGAGACACCTGAGCACATCCACACTCACACCTGGGCACACCTGAGCTCACACACTCACACCTGAGTGGCGTCAAAGCGACCCCCAAGGGCGTCCTGGGGACAGGTGAGACAGGTGAGGGACAGGTGAGCTCACCTGGGCACACCTGGGCACTCACACACTCACACCTGAGCGCACCTGAGCTCACACACTCACACCTGAGTGGCGTCGAAACAACCCCCGAGGGCGTCCTGGGGACAGGTAAGGACAGGTGAGGGACAGGTGAGCTCCCCTGGGCACAGGTAACACACCTGGGCACTCACACAGTCACACCTGAGCACACCTGAGCTCACACAGTGACACCTGAGTGGCATCGAAACAACCCCCGAGGGCATCCTGCGGACAGGTGAGGACAGGTGATGGACAGGTGAGCACACCTGGGCACAGGTAACACACCTGGGCACTCACACAGTCACACCTGAGCGCACCTGAGCTCACACACTCACACCTGAGCACACCTGAGTGGCGTCGAATTGGCCCCTGAGTGCGTCCTGCGGACAGGTGAGACACAGGTGAGCTCACCTGGGCACAGGTAGCACACCTGGGTGCACCTGAACACATCCACACTCACACCTGGGCACAGGTGACACACCTGGACACTCACACAGTCACACCTGAGCTCACACACTCACACCTGAGTGGCGTCGAATTGGCTCCCAAGGGCGTCCTGGGGACAGGTGAGACAGGTGAGCTCACCTGAGCACACCTGAGCACACCTGGGCACTCACCTGTTTCTGTCCCAGCACCAGGACCCCGTGGGAGCGCAGGGGGTGGCACAGGTAACACACCTGGAGCTATCCACACTCACACCTGGCCACACCTGAGCACACCTGGGCACACCTGGGGCTATCCACACTCACACCTGAGCACAGCTAACACACCTGGGCACACCTGGAGCTATCCACACTCACACCTGAGCACACCTGAGCACACCTGGGCACACCTGGGGCTATCCACACTCACACCTGAGCACAGCTAACACACCTGAGCACACCTGGAGCTATCCACACTCACACCTGAGCACACCTGAGCACACCTGAGCACACCTGGGCACACCTGGGCACACCTGGGCACACCTGGGCACACCTGTCCCCTCACCTGCTCCTGTCCCAGCACCAGGACCCCGTGGGGGCGCAGGGGGTGGCCTGGGGCCAGCCCCTCCCCCCGCCCGCGGGGGACGCCGTCCTGGAAGCTTCGCCAGGTGCCCCCCGAGGCTGCCCAGGTAACGCACAGGTGCTGCCACCTGCCCGGGGCTGGCGACAGCGACAGCGCCACCGCCTGGGGGGAGAGAGAAAGTTCTAGAATTAGAGAAAAAAATCCCAAAAAACCCCGAAATTCTGCAAAAAACGGCACCGAAATCCACCCAGGTGAGCCCAAAATCCACCCAGGTGAGCCCCAGGTGAGGCCACCTGCCCGGGGCTGGCGACAAGGACAGCGCCACCGCCTGGGGGGAGAGAAAGTTCCGGAATTAGCCAAAAATTCCCAAAAAAATCCCGAAATTCTGCAAAAATCAGCACTGAAATATTGAAAAATAACATCAAAGTCTGCCCAGGTGAGCCCCAGGTGAGGTCACCTGTCGGGGGCTGGGGACAGCGACAGCGCCACCGCCTGAGGGAAAAATCTGGAATTAGCCAAAAATTCCCCAAAAAATCCTGAAAAATCTGAAAAAATCCGAAAAATTTTAAAAAAAAAAAAAAATCAGAAAACAAATCAGAAAAAAATCCGAAAAAAGTGCAAATATAATTGAAAAAAAAATCAGAAAAAATTCAGAAGAAAAAATCAGGAAAAATTCAGAAAAAATTTTAAAAACCACCAAATAAAATAAAAAAAAAAATCCGAAAAGAATGCAAATAAAATTGAAAAAAATCTGAAAAGAATCCCCCCAAAAACAGGAAAAAAACCCAGAAAAAATTCAGAAAAAAAAAAAAAAATCAGAAAAAAACAGAAAAAAACCAGAAAAAACCTCAAAAAGTCAGAAAAAAATCCGAAAAAAGTCCAAATAAAATCCGAAAAAATCCCCAAAATTTCCCGAATTTTCCTCACCTGATCGTCCACGAGCAGCTCCATGGGGCGGCCGCCCCAGGCGAGCAGCACGAGCTCGTTGGGCTGGCCCGGGGCGGCGTAGGAGAATTCCCGAAATCCCCCAAAATCCCCAAAGAAACGCCAAACAGTCCCCAAAAATAAAAATAACCGAAAAAAATCCAAATGCAATTTTTAAAAAATTATTGAAAACTTAGAAAAAAACCTGAAAAAATCCCAAAAAATGCTCCAAAAATTCAGAAAAGAACCCCAAAAAAATCCCAGAAAATAGAAAAAAATCAGAAAAAATCCCCCAAAAATTCCCCCAAAAAAACCGAAGAAAATCAGAGAAAAATAAAAAAAAAAATTTAAAAAACCAAAAAAAATCTGAAGAAAACCCCAAAAAACCCCCAAAAATTCCCCAAAAAATAATGAAAAAATTAGAAGACAGTCCAAATACAATTTTAAAAAATCCAAAAAAAAATCCAAAAGAAAATAAAAAAAAAAATCAAAAAAAAGCCCAAAAAAATCCGAATTTTTTTTATTAAAAAAACCAAAAAAACCCTAAAAATGTGGAATTTCTCTCACCTGATCGTCCACGAGCAGCTCCATGGGGCGGCCGCCCCAGGCGAGCAGCACGAGCTCGTTGGGCTGGCCCGGGGCCGCGTAGGAGAATTCCCCAAATCCCCCAAATTCCCAAAGAAACCCTGAACAATCACCAAAAATAAAAATAACCTAAAAAATCCAAATAAAATAGGAAAAAAAAATCCCCAAAAATTAGAGAAAAATCCGGAAAAAATCCGAAAAAAATCCGGAAAAAAAAAAAAAAATTCCAAGAAAACCTGAAAAAAATCTGAAAAAAATCCCCCCAAAAATCCGAAAAAAATCCCCAAAAATTCAAAAAAAACCCTGAAAAAATCCAAAATAAACCAGAAAAGAATCTGGAAAAAAATAAAAAAAAAAATCAGAAAAAATCTGAAAAAAAATCCGGAAAAAGTCCAAATAAAATTAAAAAAAACCAGAAAAAAGTCAGAAAAAATCCAAGTAAAATAAGAAAAAACTCCCAAAAAAATCTGAAAAAAATCTCAAAAAAATCCCAAAAAAATCCCCAAAAAATCCCAAAAAATTGCAAAAAAATCAGAAAAAATTCAGAAAAAAATCGGAAAAAATTTGAAATTTAACCCAAATTTCCTCACCTGATCGTCCACGAGCAGCTCCATGGGGCGGCCGCCCCAGGCGAGCAGCACGAGCTCGTTGGGCTGGCCCGGGGCGGCGTAGGAGAAGGGAGTTCCGAGCGCCGGAGCTCCGCCCGGGCGCAGCCACAGACACGCGGAGAGAGCGCGGAGAGGCCTGCGCACGGGGCCGCGCACGCGGGCGAACATGTAGTTGGTGCGGAGCGGAAACGCCACGCGGAAACCGCCCCGAGAGCCTGGAATAAAGAAAAAAAAAAAAGTGTTAAAATTGTCGTGAAATCCCCCAAAAAATCCCGGTTAAATTGCTGTGAAATCGCGGAAAGAATCGCGTTGAAATTGCCGTAAAAATCCCTGTGAAATCACACAAAAATCCCCGTAAAAATCCCATTAAAATCACCGTTAAAATTGCTGTGAAATCACGGAAAAATCCTGTTATAATTCCATTCAAATCCCCCCCCAAAAAAATCCTGTGAAAATCAACATGAAATGCCAAAAAAATTCCATGAAAATCGCCGTGGCATCCCCAAAAAACTCCCATTAAAATCGTTGTGAAATAATAAAAAAAAAAACTGTGAAAATCCCGTTAAAAATCCCATTAAAATCCCTGTAAAAATCGCTGTGAAATTAAAAAAAAAAATCCTACTAAAATCACCGTATCCCCCAAAAATCCCATTATTATCGCCGTGAAATCCCTACAGAAATCCTGTTAAAATCTCATTAAAATACAAAAAAAAATCCCGTTAAAATCACCTTAAAATCCCAGAAAAATCCTGTTAAAATCACGATCAAAATCACCATGAAATCCCAAAAAAAATCCTGTTAAAATTGCCGTAAAAATCCCATTAAAATCGTTGTGAAATCCCCCAAAAAAATCCCGTTAAAATCACCCAAAAAATCGCCCCAAAAATCCCGCAAAAATCCCAATCCCAGAAGAACCCAAAAATCCCCAAAAATCCTCGAGGATCCCAAAAATCCCAAATCCCCCAAAAAATACCAATTTCCCCCCAAACATCCCAAATCTCGCCCCCAAATTTCCCAAAAAAATCCCAAATCCCCCCCCCCAAAATCCCAATCCCAAAAATAAAAAAAAATTCCAAAAATCCCCAAAAATCAAAAAAATCCCCCAAAATCAAAAAAATGCCCCAAAATCCCAAAAATCCCCCAAATTCCCTCCCAAAGCCCCTCCCCCTCACCCGGGTGCTCCTCATGCTCTTCCTCCTCCTCCTCCTCCTCCTCCTCCTCCTCCTCCTCCTCCCCGCGGTCGCCATGGCGACGGCCCCAGGGATGCTCGGCGTGGTTGCCATGGAGACGGGCGGCCTTGGGCGGCGGCTCGCCGTGGTGGTTGCCATGGTTACCGTAGTGGTTGCTGCTGCCGTGCAGGTGCTGCTGGTTGCCATGGGAACCGTCCAGGCGGTTGCCGGGCTTGCCGTTGCCGTGGAAACCGGCGTGGTTGCCGTGGAGACCGGGGGGGTGGTTGCTATGGAGGAGGCCGCCGGCTTTGCTGTGGTTGCCATGGTAACCGTGGTTGCCGTGGAGGAGGAGCCCGTGGGGCTTGGAGGGGTCGGCGGCCTTGGCGTGGTTGCCATGGTAACCGTGCTGGTGGCCGTTGCCGTGGAAACCGTCGGGGTGGTTGCTGTGGTCGCCGTGCTTCTCGTGGTCGCCGTGGTGACCGTGGTGGTCGTTGCCATGGAGACCGTCGTGGTCGCCGTGGAGATGCTTCTCATGGTGGTCGCCATGGTGACCGTGGTGGGGGTCGCCGTGGAAACCGTGGGGATGCTTCTCGTGGTGGTCGCCATGGCGACCGTGGTGGTGGTGGTCCTCGTGGTGGTCGCCGTGCTTCTCGTGGTGGTCGCCGTGGAGACCGTGGTGGTCGCCGTGGAGACCGTGGTGATGCTTCTCGTGGTGGTCGCCGTGGTGACCGTGGTGGTGGTCGCCGTGGTGACCCTCGTGGTGGTTGCCATGGTGACCGTCGTGGTGGTCCCCGTGCTTCTCCTGGTGGTGGTGGTGGTGGCTGCCGTGGAGACCGTGGGCGTTGCCATGGAGACCGTGGGGATGCTTCTCCTGGTGGTGGTTGCCATGGTAACCGTGGTGCTCCCCGTGGTCCCCGTGCTTCTCCTGGTGGTGGTTGCCATGGAAACCATGCTGGTGATGCTTCTCGTGGTGGTGGTCGCCGCCATGGTGGTGGTTGCCATGGTGACCGTCCGGGTGCTCCCCGTGCTTCTCCTGGTTGCCATGGAAACCCGGGTGGTGATGCTTCTCGTGGTGGTGGTTGCCGTGGAAACCGTGGGGATGCTTCTCCTGGTGGTCGCCGTGGTGGTTGCCATGGTGACCGTGGTGGTGGTCATGATGGTGGTTGCCGTGGTGATGGTGGTTGCCATGGTGATGGGAGCCGTTGCCATGGAGACGCAGCTGCAGCTCCAGGGCTCCGATTTTCCTCTGCAGGGCCTCGCGAAGGCCGGAGATGTTCTGGGTCTGTGGGGGGGGGAGGGGCAGCGTTGGGACCCCCCCGAGGGACCCTCGGGTGACCTCTGAGTGACCCCAGAGTGACCCCCAAATGACCCCCTGAAGTCACCCAAAAATTACCCAAAAATGATCCCAAATTGACCTCTGAGTGACCTGTGAGTGACCTCTGAGTGACCCCTGAGTGACCCTCGGGTGACCTCTGAGTGACCCCTGAGTGACCCCGAAGTGACCCCTGAGTGACCCCCGAAGTGACCCAAAAATGACCCCAAAAATGACCAAAAAATGATCCCAAAGTGACCCGAGAATGACCTCTAAGTGACCTCTGAGTGGCCCCCGAATGACCCCCTGAAGTCACCCAAAAATGACCCAAAAATGATCCCAAATTGACCTCTGAGTGACCTGTGAGTGACCTCTGAGTGACCCCCGAGTGGCCCTCGGGTGACCTCTGAGTGACCCCTGAGTGACCTCTGAGTGTTCCCCGAGTGACCCAAAATGACCCAAAAATGATCCCAAAGTGATCTCTGAGTGACCTCTGAGTGACCCCAGAGTGACCCAAAAAATGACCAAAAATTGACCAAAAAATTATCCCAAAGTGACACCCGAGTGACCCTCAGGTGACCCCTGAATGACCTCTGAGTGACCCCAGAGTGACACAAAAATGACCAAAAATTACCCAAAACTGAGGCCTAAGTGACCCAAAAATGACACCGAAGTGACCTGAAATTGACCCCAAAATGACCCCAGAGTGACCCCACTAGGCCCCGCCCCTCCCCTTTTGTTAGCCCCACCCCCTCTCTTTAGCCCCTCCCCCTCAATTCTAGCCCCACCCCATCATTAGGCCCCGCCCCCAGGGCTAGAGCCCCGCCCCCTAATTTAACCCCACCCATTTAGCCTCTCCCTTTTAGCCCCTCCCCATCCAATTAAGCCCCTCCCCCACCCCTTTGGCTCCTCCCCATCCACATAAACCCCGCCCAATCGAGCTAAGCCCCGCCCCCTCACATGCAGCTCCCAGTCTCTCTCACAGCCCCACCCCCTTTAGCCCCTCCCACACACAATTAAGCCCCTCCCCACCCCATTTAGCCCCTCCCCCATACATTAAGACCCTCATATAATTAAGCCCCTCCCTGTACAATTAAGCCCCTCCCCTACAATTAAGCCCCGCCCCCTCACATGCAGCGCCCGTGGTCTCTCAGCCCCTCCCCCACCCATTTAGCCCCTCCCCCACCCATTTAGCCCCTCCCCCATACAATTTAGTCCCCCCCCACGACTAAGCCCCGCCCCCGGCTAAGCCCCGCCCCTCACCTGCAGCTCCCCCACCCCATTAAGCCCCTCCCCATACAATTAAGCTCCTCCCACTCACCATCAAGCCCCTCCCCCATAATTAAGCCCCTCCCCCATAATTAAGCCCCGCCCCCGGGTTAGGCCCCGCCCATCACCTGCAGCTCATACAGTCTCCCGGCCCCTCCCCCACCCCATTTAGCCCCTCCCCCATAATTAAGCCCCTCCCCATTTAGCACCGCCCCCCGGGTTAGGCCCGCCCCTCACCTGCAGCTCGCGCAGTCTCTCAGCCCCTCCCCCACCCCATTTAGCCCCTCCCCCATAATTAAGCCCCTCCCCATAATTAAGCCCCGCCCCCGGGTTAGGCCCGCCCATCACCTGCAGCTCATACAGTCTCCCGGCCCCTCCCCCACCCCATTTAGCCCCTCCCCCATAATTAAGCCCCTCCCCCATAATTAAGCCCCCGCCCCCCGGCTAGGCCCCGCCCCTCACCTGCAGCTCGCGCAGCCTCTCTCGCAGGCCCTGCAGAGCTCTCAGTGGCCCCTCCCCCACCCCCCTCCCCCTCCCCCTCCCCCTCCTCCCCCTCCTCCTCCTCCGACCCCTCCCCCTCCCCCCGGCACCGCCCCCCCAGCCAGGCCCCGCCCCCCTCCGGCGGCACGCCCGGCCAGGCCACGCCCCCTTCGGCGGGCGGGGGGAGGGGCGTGCAGAGGAAGCGCAGGGGGGAGGGGCCCGGGGGGTGGGGGGGGGAGGGGCGCGGGGGGGGTGGGGGAGGGGCGGAGGCAGCCAGGAGGGCGAGGAGGGGGAGGAGGGGGAGGGGCAGGGGGCGGGGCATGGCCCGGGGGGGCGGGGCTTAGTTAATTAGTTAATGAATGAGCGAGGGTGGGGAGGGGCGGCTCCGGGAGGCTGCGGAGAGAAAAAAGGGGGGGGGGAGGGGAGGGTGAGAGCCCCTCCCCCACCCTGGTGGCCCCTCCCCCCCCCGGGACCCCTCCCCCACCCCCATTTTTCCCCCTGCCCATCCCCCCTCCCCTGTCCGACCCCTCGCCCCTCACCCGGAGCCCCTCCCCCACTTCCGGGACCA
>JAXCHO010000360.1:0-48570 GCA_036630365.1 Acanthiza pusilla | reverse complement strand
TGCAACACCTGCATTATCACTCTGTCAACATCTACCGGGGCGGTGGCAGCCTAGAAGGTATCAGAGACCAAGGACCCTACAGAGGCACGTGAGTAGATGTATAAAGAGTACTTTTGTGATACAATTTGTGTAGAAGGAGACGTCCTTCTGAGAGAGGGCTAGGGCTAGCACTACAGTAGTGTTATAGGTTAGAGACAAAAACCAGGCCAATTAAAATAATTTGATTTATTGAGCAAGCTACAACAAGCAAAACAGCGCTGGGCGACCGTGGAGACCCTGCTCCGCCAACGGTTCGCCACTCGCCCCCCCTAATCCCTCAAGTTTTATAGTCTCTTTGACCTGGTATCCGGGAGTACTCTGCGTCTGCGCGGGCTGTTACTATGGGGTCTTCTTCTTCTGCCTTCTGGTGGTCGTGAGGCCGAAGACCGACGTCTTCCTCGGAGGGGCTCATCTCAGGGGGGCTCATACATCGCTTACTTCACTGGGTACAGGTCATCCTGACCTGACTTCGTTATCTGTTCCCTCTGTTCTTGCTTAGACATCTGTTTTTCTTGGCCTTGCTTAGCTTTTTGTTAGATAAAACTTGTGAGCTTTCTGACTCAATTTTAACCATTTATTCCCTGTGTGATAAACGAGGTTAACTCTCCTGTTGAAATTTAAAAGTTTAATAAAGAACAATAGGGGATCCAGTCAAGCAGGCAGTGTGGTTAGTAAAGGAAAGTCTTTTAAACTACCTCTACCAGTTATTTTACTATTATATCGAAATCTAGTTAATAACAGAAATTAAAACATTGGTTATATACCTCTATTCTTTATGACAAGACTACTTATATAAACAGAATAAAACCATACACACAATGAATATCTGCAAAAAGCCAACACTATATTACTACGTATTTACCACACCTGGCTTAAGCAAGATTTGATT
This sequence comes from Acanthiza pusilla, assembly GCA_036630365.1. Taxonomy (NCBI): domain Eukaryota; kingdom Metazoa; phylum Chordata; class Aves; order Passeriformes; family Acanthizidae; genus Acanthiza; species Acanthiza pusilla. The sequence continues at coordinate 47,642 of JAXCHO010000360.1, read as the reverse complement.
AACAAACACACACGGTTATTTATCACAATAGCAAAGTCCTCTATGTGTGTTACTTCTGTGATCTTTCCTGTTTGTAAGTGTATGCAATGGGGGGCATCTTCTCATGTGATGAAAATCGGAAGAAGAAAACCCCTTCTAGTCCTAGGGAAAGAAAAGAAGTAGAAATGGATTTGCTAATGCCTTGTTTGAGGGTGGGGCCCGTGATGGGCCCTCACCCACCGCCGCTGTTGGGCGGCTATGGCCCGGCCTGCTCGCCGCCGCCGCTGGGCGCGGGGGGGTGGCGGCCAGTTTGCCCGCCGGCTCTGGCCCAAAGGGGGGGCGGGGAGGCGGGGCCCGAGGGTGGCAACGTCATTGCCTTGGGCAGTGCCGCTCCTGCTGCTGCGATGGGCGGGGGCAGGGGCGGAGTTGAGCTGAGCGGAGAAGCTAATTTCGATGTCCCCGGGCTGAGGGGTGCCGCTCCTGCTGCCGCGATGCAAGGCAAAAATCACTTTGGCATCAGAAGCAAAGATAAAATTAATGTTAAAAAGCAAGCTAAGATACATCTGAAAACTTCTCTGCTTTCTTCATCTTCCCCTTATGCAAAGAGGCTTTTGATTTGCAGGATTTTCATTTTATCCAAAGGCATTCATTCCATAGGTGCCAAAACCATCCCAATGATAAGTGAAGTACAGTCAGTAGGGACAATAGGGACTGGCATCCACCACAAAGGAGAGGAAAGATCATTTCCAGAACAATAGTTTTATTTAACTGTGGTGAAAAGTGTGAGCTGAGTTTTGTTAAGAATTAAAGAGTAAAGGCAGATCACTATAACAAATCTCAAAACCAAGAAAAGTATGGCAATTACTTAGGGTGATGACTATAAGGAAAGTAATATTATTAAAAAGTTAGAGAACAAGGGATGGAATTGTTTTTCAAATTTCTTGTGTTGCTCTAAGCCTTCTTTTCCTTGTGGGTAGGCTTGTGATCAAGGCTATGAAAACAGCCAAGGTCATCATTTTCAGACCTGTTGAAATATGGTGATTTACACTGGAAGCACTAACAACTCTAGAGAGCTGCTGTAGGAGCTGGCTATTCGGCTTTGTATCCTGCAATACCCCAGGACGACATTGTATCTTTCAGCAGATGAACTACACCACACCAGGAGACCTCAGTGAACATGTTGACATTGTGCTTAGCTGCTTGACAATCTCCCAGGTCCAGGTCACCTGGTTAATTTGCTCTCCAAGGAGAGCTATAGGAAATCAGCTAGTTCTGCCCATTGCTCACTAACAGCTCTTCTCCAAAGACAGCACACATCAGCCTGCGCTCTGGAAGTTCTGCTTACTGCAGTTTTCCAACACTATTGCAAATAAACGTTTTGCTTTCTGTCATCCCAAAACTTGCAGCACATGCCTTTGAAGATTCATAGAATGAAATCTCCAGTCTAGAAGACTGAATCACAAATTATATGTTACATTTTGGTTTGATAAACATTAAAACCAGTAACTTGGAAGGCCACTCCACACTGTGGGTGTACAGAATTTAACATTACAAATTCACTTGCTACTAGAGCAGGGTTGAAAGCAAACCAGAAAATGACTTGCTGGTAACAAATCATGAATAGTTGCTTGGATTTCTGCATCTCCTCTTGGAATTTTAACTCCGGCATGTAGCCACCATGTGGTATCAAAAGCCTAATAGGCAGGTTTTCTTGATTCCTATCTCGATTCTGGGCGTTCCACTCCCCAAGGTCACCTAGCTGCTGTGTTCCATTATCTCATCCAGAGGATTTCCTGTTTTATTAATTAAAAGGCTCATTATCACATTTGTGCATGCTTGGGGAGCAGTCTCAATCAGTCTATTTCTCATAGTAACAGATGTTCCCCATAAAAATCGCTGTTTCCATCCCTTTTTCTTTCATTCACTGGGTGCGATTTCACAGGTCACACCACAGGCGCACAGAGCATGGTTAATTATTCCCTGTGGGCTATTTGGCACCACATCCCTGAGCAGCCAAGGCGAGCAAATTAGTACCCTGTGCATTAATTTCAAGTGCATTCTGCTCAAAAGAATTTGGCTGCAACACCAAGAATTTCTTTGAATTTGCTGCATCCAAAGTTATAACTGAGAGTTTGAGATCACTTTCAAAATCATCAGCAGGAGTATCAGCAAAAACCAGACTGAATATCATGTGACAGCGCAAGACAGTTCATTGACAAGATTCAATGAACTCTTGCTTAACGAGCACTTAAGGCACACCAAGGAAAAGCAAGCAACAACAAAGCAAATAAAGTCCAGGAAATCAAAACAGAAACGAACGAGGAACTATCTCTCGCTCCCTCTGTGTGTGTGTGTGTGTGTGTGTGTGTGTGCAGGTTGTCGGGAAGAGGAAGCCTGACACCACATTTGTGATCATCAGAACTCAGTTTATTGCCTTTCAGCTACACAATATATACGTTACTTAATTAGCCTCATACATATTGCAAAAGCTAAGCTCAGGATAGGCTGCTGTCCACCTGCGTTAATCAGCTTGTTTGGCAGTCTTGTGGTATCTTCTTCTTCATTGTTTGTGTGTCTCAGTTCCGCTTCTCATGGGAACTCCTTGTGCTTCTCAGGTCTTGTTTCTCATGGGAATCTTACTTGCTTATCAAGGGCCCACAAGCTGCAGCTGTGGCTCTGGATGTTCCTTAGCTCTTAACCATTGCAGTGCCAGATCCTCCACATTTCCCACATTTCCCCCTGTTTCTTTAATGGTTACAAAGCACTAGTTAATTTCTTAGTTAAGCAGTTAAACATTAATTGAACAATTAAAACAGTAATTATAATGATTATCAATAGCCGTAGTCCTTTCTTCAGCAGTTGAGCCAGCCAAGGAGAAAGTCTGAGCTGACAGCCAGTCATTGCAAAGCACAGCAAAACAACCTTTTGAAAGTTATTATTATCAAAAGCAACAACAACACTGTCTTACACAAATTCTTGAGCTACTCAGTGATTCTTCAGCTTTGAGCAACCTCTCCACTTCAACTTGTTATTATAAGGTTACTTAAAATAATTTTTCTAGCAAGTACTACTTTAGCTAATTGAAACTGTGAAAACAATATACACCGTTGCTCTAAAGTCTCTGCCAAGCTCTAATCTTGATTAAAGAGTCCATGGTTTTTTCTGAACTCTAATTCTTGATTCTGATCAGGTGAGTAGGTAATTGCTTCAAACTTGTTGATGATAGAACACATGCATACTCTCTTCTCTAGGTTAACAGGTTAACATTTGAGCTTTGTCATTACATGTTATTATACACTCAATTGTGGGTTTTGCATTATGAGCAAAGGTAATTAAGGCAACAGATACAACTACAGGTGCAATACATAAGAGAAAGAGAACAGTACTTTAAAAATATACAGATCATTAACCATTTAACTATTAGCTACTACCCAGAGTCTACAATCACGGGAGAGTCCCATTTTACAGGTGAGACTTGAAGACCTTTCCCGGGCAAGGTTGTCAAGTTTACCTGAAAAGGGGTTCCAGCTCTCCAAGCCCAATTGGTGAGCCAAAATGACTCAATTGCAGTTTTAGGGTAGAAACATCTGGGATTCAAGATTCAGTACCCGATCAGCTTAGGGCCAGGACTTGGCCAGAGCCCAGGCCTTACCTGAGAGGGTCTCTCTAAATCTTCTAAACAAGCTTCTATTAATATCAATTCTTTCAAGCAATATACTTCTTGCAGATCGGCGTTGTGGTTTAGTTTTAACTAAATAATCAATGGTACCATAAACAAATTACAAATAGCTGTGAACAAAGAGACACATATGTATAGCATCAAATAATGTTTTCTGGGTAATGCTCTCTGTAAAAGCTTAGTAAATTCATATCATTACTTTAACAACACATCTAGAATTTCATGTTTTGACAGAACTTAAACTTTAACTTCACTTAAAATTAAGATAAATCTAACAGAGCTTAAAGTTAACATCATTGAAAGCAAAAATTAATGTCAAGCACTTAAAAAATAAGTCCTATCTCATAGGTGCCTCTACCCAGACTTACATGCTGATAAAATACAAATTAACAGAGACAATTCACACACATGTACAGGAAAACAAAATTAAACTTGCCTTTGCTAAAGTTATTATGGGGCTAACTGACTCTTAGGCCACAAAATGCTTTACAGAATTGGCCTCAGGATGCTACTCAGCCAGTTCTGGCTCTGAAGCAGCAAGTTACACCCCTCTGCCAGCTGTTACAAATTCACTAAACAACACCACCACTCACAAACATGGAAATTTTCTTCACTCGACTACAAGCGTCTGTTTTCTCTTTTCTTTCTTTCAGAGGTTACCAAAATTCAACTTCTTAATCAAACTGAAAACCAACAGACTTTACATAAATTTTGATCAACTTAAAGTTGACAGGTCTGACTTATAAACTCAAAAGGCATAAAAGACTCAAACAACATTCTTAGTACATTTGCTGCAGCACTTTCACACTTGTATGCACACAGATACTGATTAAGGTATACCTATGGAAAGAAAAATAGTCCTTTGAATTCAGTGAGGTAGTCACTCTGAATGCCTTTGCATTCTTTTAACTTTAAATTTACTAAAATTAGATACAAGATTAAGAGTATACCTTAAGAGTTTTAGATACAGCAGAATTTAACTTATTTTGACTTTCTTCGCACAAGAAACTACTGAAAATTCATCATACAGCAGTTAAACATTTGCAAATAATATCAAGAAATAAATCTAAAGTGTGGCAGATTTACAGTCATGTGGAAAATGCCTGTTCACTCCTCTAAGATAAATGTAAGTTTATTAAGATGTTTTCGAGATGCAGCTTTACTCACAGGGATGATAGCACTGCACGTTCTTGGAAAATTGCATTTAAGACCTGCTTAACTTGCTGATGGTAAGACAGCTTTCTGTAAAAATAATTACAAACGGTTTGAGATGTAAAGCACATGTGTCTACATGGCAAAAACAATTGCATTTAAATTGTCTTATTAAAGCTGTATAGGCAGACAGGTAAAGCTGGCACCACGCTACATGTTTTTACAGTAGAGGATCGTGAGCTAATTATATTCGATTTCCAAACAGCTTCTGCAGATAACAAACATGGAGTTAGGCCTAGTATAGGCCCCACCCTCAGCCTGCCCAGATACCTTGTCTCCCCGTGGGAAATTCCCTGCTTTACCCCCACAGGAACTGCAGATTTTAGGCACCTTGAATGCACATAGCTGTACCACCTTCACATTTCTCAGCACAAGGAATAGCCCTATGGCTTGGTGGGTCAATGCCACAACACCATGCTACCCAAGTGTTTCACACCGGTGTAATTCAATCACAAACTAAAACTAACCTTGAGTTTTAGTATACATATGCAACTCCCACAGGGCATTTTCTTAATCTGTGTGGACTGAGCATGGACCAGAGTGCCAATGGCAATTAAAGGTGGTCCATCTACTTTGGGGAAAGTAACCCTCTTTTCTCTAAAGATGACAATTGCACTATGGAGCCAACAAAACTGAACTCACCACTCATACTCACAGCATACATGCTTTTACTTCTGCCTGCAGAGATACAGCTGAGTTCTGGAACACTGCCACTTCATCGGCTCCTGGGCTTGCAAGTGCACAAGGCCTCAGGAGCCTGAACAAACCTGGCTGTTGGTTGGCCAAGTTTAGTAATGCTACCAGCATAGCGATAGCTGACTCGTTAATTGATGTAGACAGCATTAGACATGCTATATTCCAAAATCAAGCAGCAATTGATTTTTTGCTTTTACTGCGTGGGCATGGGTGCAAAGAATTTGACAGGTTATGTTGTATGAACTTAAGTGACCATTCCCGCTCTTCCATCCCTCCACTGCCCTGCACTGACTTGCTCGGCCATCCCCACCTTGACTTCCCCACCCATTTGTCCAGGCCCAGCCTTGCCTTCCCTTCTCCTTCTGGGACTCTCATTGCCTTGCCTACCTCCCCCTTGCCTTGCCTTGCCCTGTAAACACAGCAGTTGCCTTCTGTTGCCCTCAAAGCCCTCACTTGCCTTGCAGGACCTTGCTCACCCCTCCCCCACCTGGAATTCAAGACCCTTCTTTTCGTGACAATTCTTCAACTTGCCTTGCCCTGCCTGCTTCCCTCAGGAAGCCTTCAAGGCCTTCACATACCCGCAGTGTTTCAGGAGCATGGAAGAGGAAGCCCATAGGAGGTCACGTGAAGCCAGACCTGTCTGTCCCAGCAGCTTTTGCCTGGCATCAATTCTTGCATGTATGGAATTTTGGACAGGCAATCCACATTTGTCTTCTGGGCTCCGGAACCAAAATGACAGTTCTTCTGCATTGGAAGGAAAGCAGGTAGCCCCAGTGTTTTAGGTGCAGATTAGAGATGGTGCAGGTGAGAGCAAGGCCAGTCAAATCAGTCTTTCCTGGCCACTTCCGCCTGCCAGCAATCTATGAACCTCACCTGTCTTGCCTTGCTAAACCACCATTGCTGTGCATTCCCTTTCATGCCCATTCCCTACCCTAGACCTGCTTACTGCTTGTGTCTGCGACTGAATTCATGTCAAAGGCCCTGCCATATTTGGTCCTGTGCTTGTTGTGCATGTCCACGAGATAATGAAGAAAAGAGAATGAAGAAAACTTTCTTGCTTGACTCCACTTCCTCCTTCCGGTTTTCCTAGCACCTTCAGTTTTAACTCTGTGATTAAAACTTCCGGTCTCCCTAGCACACTCCGATTCAACTCTATGATACAAAACTTCCGGTCTTCCTAGCACCTTCAGTTTTAACTCTGTGGTTAAAACTTCCGGTCTCCCTAGCACATCCAATTTTTAACTCTGTCATACCAACTTCCGGCCTTCCTAGCACATCCGGTTTTTGTAACCAACTCTACTTTTGCTTGTATTGTAGCCTAAAAGACAGGCTACCTGAAACAGAGGCCAAGACAAATTAGGAGTATAAAAAGCAGACAATTTATTTAAGGCCTGCAGAGGCCTTAAAGGTAGATTCAGGCAAACAAAGTCCCCTGTCGGGGACGACACCCAAAATGGACCCCGAGTCACGAGCTCTTCACCTTTTATAAGTTCTGTTTCATTAGCATATTGGCCCTTAATTCTCCAATCGTACCCTCAGGTGATGATGTTAACCACCCCAGGCCTGCTCCCCCCATCTCACAGTTGTTTACATATTTTCAAGCCCTAAGGCAATGAATATGTCCTTGAATCTGTACTCAGAGAGTCTTGTTTTGGCTAAAGGTGCTGGGAACAGGGGATTTTAGCACTTTGTAAGAAGCACAGAACTACAGCAAGTTACAGCTACATGAAGAGTAAAAAACTAGAAATACCTGAAGGCATCAGTATAGCTCATTGTATTATTGCTTGAATTGCCATTGTTTGTTAGACAGCCTTGTCATTGTTTGCTAGCAGCCAATCTTAATGTGCCACAGTAATTATGAAAAGGTATAAGAGCAGCAGCAGCAGAGAATAATTAAGAGCTTCTTCTGGCTAATTCTAAACAAAACTCAGCTCCCACTTTTCACCACAGTTAAATAAAACTAGTGTTCTGGAAATGATCTTTCCTCTCCTTTGCGGTGGATGCCAGTCCCTATTGTCCCTACTGACTATATTTCACTTATCATTGTGGGATGGTTTTGGCACCTATGGAATGAATGCCTTTGGATAAAATGAAAATCCTGCAAATCAAAAGCCTCTTTGCATAAGGGGAAGATGAAGAAAGCAGAGAAGTTTTCAGATGTATCTTAGCTTGCTTTTTACATTAATTTTACCTTTGCTTCTGATGCCAAAGTGATTTTTGCCTTTTTACTTTTCTGTATTTGTGACCTTGCCAGTAGTTTTTCCCCAGCCAGAAAGACCAAACTCATTGCAGAGCTCCAAGCCCTGGAGGGCACAAGGCCCCTCTCCTGTCTTGCTTCTTCCTGGGAACCAAGCCTGACAACAAGATCTTCAAGACACATTTTAGTCAACAAGTCCAACTAGTACCAAGGGTGGGGGGGCTCCAGAGAAGGGGCTTGACCTGGGGGGAATTGCATCCCCACTTGTCCTCTGAATTGGTGCTTTTGATCAATGATGCTAATTTCCTAAAACCTAGAAGACTGTATTCAGCCGGGGGGAGGGGTGGGCTTTTGTGGATATTCTTCCTGGAACTGTCCCTGGAGCTCCAGTAAAGATCCACTTTTATCTTATCTCCTATACTGAAAGGATCTTGAGTTTCATTTCTAGGCTGAAAAAGGCAGCATTTCAGATGAGTTATTCTCCAGCTGCACTGTTACAAACACTGGAAAAATGAAAGACCGTTCACTTTAAGCACTCAAAACACAGCTCCTTCTACCCATATTCTCCCTACTGGAACTATAGGATCAGTCTTCTCTGTGGGTTTTGCCCTCCCTATCCATTCAAAGTCCCACATAGTCTTGCTTGTCAGGTGCCAAGCTATGGTATCCACCCCCCCCCCCCACCACGCCCCAGAAACCCGGTCTTATCGCCACTTGAGGTGATAGGAGCAGAAGCAAACAAGGTGGTTACTATGACTGTTCCAGGGGAATGGCACTGGTGCCAAGTACCCACTCCGCACTTACGTCGGCAGGAGTAATGGGTGGGAGCAGGAAGAGGGGGGAGGTAACTGCTCTTCTGTTTGTGATTTAACAGGATACCTGCAACCCATACACCCCCTGGAGCAAAACATCTGGGTGACCCTGGCTAAGGCAACTGGACAAGATCCCTTATGCCTTAGCACTGCTGCGCCTCAGAAGCCATTCACAAAGTGTCTGATCGGCATCCTTCTCACCACCCCTGAACTGCCACAGTTATGGAACAGCACCCCTGCCTCCTCAGCCTGCCCGGATACATTGTCTCCCCGTGGGAAATTCCCTGCTTTACCCCCACAGGAACTGCAGATTTTAGGCACCTTGAATGCACATAGCTGTACCACCTTCACATTTCTCAGCACAAGGAATAGCCCTATGGCTTGGTGGGTCAATGCCACAACACCATGCTACCCAAGTGTTTCACACCGGTGTAATTCAATCACAAACTAAAACTAACCTTGAGTTTTAGTATACATATGCAACTCCCGCAGGGCATTTTCTTCATCTGTGCGGACTGAGCATGGACCAGAGTGCCAATGGCAATTAAAGGTGGTCCATCTACTTTGGGGAAAGTAACCCTCTTTTCTCTAAAGATGACAATTGCACTATGGAGCCAACAAAACTGAACTCACCACTCTCATACTCACAGCATACATGCTTTTACTTCTGCCTGCAGAGATACAGCTGAGTTCTGGAACACTGCCAAGATAATCACTGCCTCTTCATCGGCTCCTGGGCTTGCAAGTGCACAAGGCCTCAGGAGCCTGAACAAACCTGGCTGTTGGTTGGCCAAGTTTAGTAATGCTACCAGCATAGCGATAGCTGACTTGTTAATTGATGTAGACAGCATTAGACATGCTATATTCCAAAATCAAGCAGCAATTGATTTTTTGCTTTTACTGCGTGGGCATGGGTGCAAAGAATTTGACAGGTTATGTTGTATGAACTTAAGTGACCATTCCCGCTCTTCCATCCCTCCACTGCCCTGCACTGATTTGCTCAGCCATCCCCACCTTGACTTCCCCACCCATTTGTCCAGGCCCAGCCTTGCCTTCCCTTCCCTTCCCTTCTTTTTCTAGAACTCTCATTGTCTTGCTTATCTCTCCCTTGCCTTGCCTTGCCCTGTAAATGCAGCAGTTGCCTTCTGTTGCCCTCAAAGCCTTCACTTGCCTTGCAGGACCTTGCTCACCCCTCCCCCACCTGGAATTCAAGACCCCTCTTTTCGTGGCATTTCTTCAACTTGCCTTGCCCTGCCTGCTTCCCTCAGGAAGCCTTCAAGGCCTTCACATACCCGCAGCGTTTCAGGAGCATGGAAGAGGAAGCCCATAGGAGCCAAACCCGTCTGTCCCAGCAGCTTTTTTCTGGCATCAATTCTTGCATGTACAGGATTTTGGACTGGCAATCCACATTTGTCTTCTGAGCTCTGGGACCAAGATGACAGTTCTTCTGCATTGGAAGGAATGCAGGTAGCCCCAGTGTTTTAGGTGCAGATTAGAGCTGGCACAGGTGAGAGCAAGACTGTTATTATACACTCAATTGTGGGTTTTGCATTATGAGCAAAGGTAATTAAGGCAACAGATACAACTACAGGTGCAATACATAAGAGAAAGAGAACAGTACTTTAAAAATATACAGATCATTAACCATTTAACTATTAGCTACTACCCAGAGTCCACAATCACGGGAGAGTCCCATTTTACAGGTGAGACTTGAAGACCTTTCCCGGGCAAGGTTGTCAAGTTTACCTGAAAAGGGGTTCCAGCTCTCCAAGCCCAATTGGTGAGCCAAAATGACTCAATTGCAGTTTTAGGGTAGAAACATCTGGGATTCAAGATTCAGTACCCGATCAGCTTAGGGCCAGGACTTGGCCAGAGCCCAGGCCTTACCTGAGAGGGTCTCTCTAAATCTTCTAAACAAGCTTCTATTAATATCAATTCTTTAAAGCAATATACTTCTTGCAGATCGGTGTTGTGGTTTAGTTTTAACTAAATAATCAATGGTACCATAAACAAATTACAAATAGCTGTGAACAAAGAGACACATATGTATAGCATCAAATAATGTTTTCTGGGTAATGCTCTCTGTAAAAGCTTAGTAAATTCATATCATTACTTTAACAACACATCTAGAATTTCATGTTTTGACAGAACTTAAACTTTAACTTCACTTAAAATTAAGATAAATCTAACAGAGCTTAAAGTTAACATCATTGAAAGCAAAAATTAATGTCAAGCACTTAAAAAATAAGTCCTATCTCATAGGTGCCTCTACCCAGACTTACATGCTGATAAAATACAAATTAACAGAGACAATTCACACACATGTACAGGAAAACAAAATTAAACTTGCCTTTGCTAAAGTTATTATGGGGCTAACTGACTCTTAGGCCACAAAATGCTTTACAGAATTGGCCTCAGGATGCTACTCAGCCAGTTCTGGCTCTGAGGCAGCAAGTTACACCCCTCTGCCAGCTGTTACAAATTCACTAAACAACACCACCACTCACAAACATGGAAATTTTCTTCACTCGACTACAAGCGTCTGTTTTCTCTTTTCTTTCTTTCAGAGGTTACCAAAATTCAACTTCTTAATCAAACTGAAAACCAACAGACTTTACATAAATTTTGATCAACTTAAAGTTGACAGGTCTGACTTATAAACTCAAAAGGCATAAAAGACTCAAACAACATTCTTAGTACATTTGCTGCAGCACTTTCACACTTGTATGCACACAGATACTGATTAAGGTATACCTATGGAAAGAAAAATAGTCCTTTGAATTCAGTGAGGTAGTCACTCTGAATGCCTTTGCATTCTTTTAACTTTAAATTTACTAAAATTAGATACAAGATTAAGAGTATACCTTAAGAGTTTTAGATACAGCAGAATTTAACTTATTTTGACTTTCTTCGCACAAGAAACTACTGAAAATTCATCATACAGCAGTTAAACATTTGCAAATAATATCAAGAAATAAATCTAAAGTGTGTCAGATTTACAGTCATGTGGAAAATGCCTGTTCACTCCTCTAAGATAAATGTAAGTTTATTAAGATGTTTTCGAGATGCAGCTTTACTCACAGGGATGATAGCACTGCACGTTCTTGGAAAATTGCATTTAAGACCTGCTTAACTTGCTGATGGTAAGACAGCTTTCTGTAAAAATAATTACAAACGGTTTGAGATGTAAAGCACATGTGTCTACATGGCAAAAACAATTGCATTTAAATTGTCTTATTAAAGCTGTATAGGCAGACAGGTAAAGCTGGCACCACGCTACATGTTTTTACAGTAGAGGATCGTGAGCTAATTATATTCGATTTCCAAACAGCTTCTGCAGATAACAAACATGGAGTTAGGCCTAGTATAGGCCCCACCCTCAGCCTGCCCAGATACCTTGTCTCCCCGTGGGAAATTCCCTGCTTTACCCCCACAGGAACTGCAGATTTTAGGCACCTTGAATGCACATAGCTGTACCACCTTCACATTTCTCAGCACAAGGAATAGCCCTATGGCTTGGTGGGTCAATGCCACAACACCATGCTACCCAAGTGTTTCACACCGGTGTAATTCAATCACAAACTAAAACTAACCTTGAGTTTTAGTATACATATGCAACTCCCGCAGGGCATTTTCTTAATCTGTGCGGACTGAGCATGGACCAGAGTGCCAATGGCAATTAAAGGTGGTCCATCTACTTTGGGGGAAGTAACCCTCTTTTCTCTAAAGATGACAATTGCACTATGGAGCCAACAAAACTGAACTCACCACTCTCATACTCACAGCATACATGCTTTTACTTCTGCCTGCAGAGATACAGCTGAGTTCTGGAACACTGCCAAGATAATCACTGCCTCTTCATCGGCTCCTGGGCTTGCAAGTGCACAAGGCCTCAGGAGCCTGAACAAACCTGGCTGTTGGTTGGCCAAGTTTAGTAATGCTACCAGCATAGCGATAGCTGACTCGTTAATTGATGTAGACAGCATTAGACATGCTATATTCCAAAATCAAGCAGCAATTGATTTTTTGCTTTTACTGCGTGGGCATGGGTGCAAAGAATTTGACAGGTTATGTTGTATGAACTTAAGTGACCATTCCCGCTCTTCCATCCCTCCACTGCCCTGCACTGACTTGCTCGGCCATCCCCACCTTGACTTCCCCACCCATTTGTCCAGGCCCAGCCTTGCCTTCCCTTCTCCTTCTGGGACTCTCATTGCCTTGCCTACCTCCCCCTTGCCTTGCCTTGCCCTGTAAACACAGCAGTTGCCTTCTGTTGCCCTCAAAGCCCTCACTTGCCTTGCAGGACCTTGCTCACCCCTCCCCCACCTGGAATTCAAGACCCTTCTTTTCGTGACAATTCTTCAACTTGCCTTGCCCTGCCTGCTTCCCTCAGGAAGCCTTCAAGGCCTTCACATACCCGCAGTGTTTCAGGAGCATGGAAGAGGAAGCCCATAGGAGGTCACGTGAAGCCAGACCTGTCTGTCCCAGCAGCTTTTGCCTGGCATCAATTCTTGCATGTATGGAATTTTGGACAGGCAATCCACATTTGTCTTCTGGGCTCCGGAACCAAAATGACAGTTCTTCTGCATTGGAAGGAAAGCAGGTAGCCCCAGTGTTTTAGGTGCAGATTAGAGATGGTGCAGGTGAGAGCAAGGCCAGTCAAATCAGTCTTTCCTGGCCACTTCCGCCTGCCAGCAATCTATGAACCTCACCTGTCTTGCCTTGCTAAACCACCATTGCTGTGCATTCCCTTTCATGCCCATTCCCTACCCTAGACCTGCTTACTGCTTGTGTCTGTGACTGAATTCATGTCAAAGGCCCTGCCATATTTGGTCCTGTGCTTGTTGTGCATGTCCACGAGATAATGAAGAAAAGAGAATGAAGAAAACTTTCTTGCTTGACTCCACTTCCTCCTTCCGGTTTTCCTAGCACCTTCAGTTTCAACTCTGTGATTAAAACTTCCGGTCTCCCTAGCACACTCCGATTCAACTCTATGATACAAAACTTCCGGTCTTCCTAGCACCTTCAGTTTTAACTCTGTGGTTAAAACTTCCGGTCTCCCTAGCACATCCAATTTTTAACTCTGTCATACCAACTTCCGGCCTTCCTAGCACATCCGGTTTTTGTAACCAACTCTACTTTTGCTTGTATTGTAGCCTAAAAGACAGGCTACCTGAAACAGAGGCCAAGACAAATTAGGAGTATAAAAAGCAGACAATTTATTTAAGGCCTGCAGAGGCCTTAAAGGTAGATTCAGGCAAACAAAGTCCCCTGTCGGGGACGACACCCAAAATGGACCCCGAGTCACGAGCTCTTCACCTTTTATAGGTTCTGTTTCATTAGCATATTGGCCCTTAATTCTCCAATCGTACCCTCAGGTGATGATGTTAACCACCCCAGGCCTGCTCCCCCCATCTCACAGTTGTTTACATATTTTCAAGCCCTAAGGCAATGAATATGTCCTTGAATCTGTACTCAGAGAGTCTTGTTTTGGCTAAAGGTGCTGGGAACAGGGGATTTTAGCACTTTGTAAGAAGCACAGAACTACAGCAAGTTACAGCTACATGAAGAGTAAAAAACTAGAAATACCTGAAGGCATCAGTATAGCTCATTGTATTATTGCTTGAATTGCCATTGTTTGTTAGACAGCCTTGTCATTGTTTGCTAGCAGCCAATCTTAATGTGCCACAGTAATTATGAAAAGGTATAAGAGCAGCAGCAGCAGAGAATAATTAAGAGCTTCTTCTGGCTAATTCTAAACAAAACTCAGCTCCCACTTTTCACCACAGTTAAATAAAACTAGTGTTCTGGAAATGATCTTTCCTCTCCTTTGCGGTGGATGCCAGTCCCTATTGTCCCTACTGACTATATTTCACTTATCATTGTGGGATGGTTTTGGCACCTATGGAATGAATGCCTTTGGATAAAATGAAAATCCTGCAAATCAAAAGCCTCTTTGCATAAGGGGAAGATGAAGAAAGCAGAGAAGTTTTCAGATGTATCTTAGCTTGCTTTTTACATTAATTTTACCTTTGCTTCTGATGCCAAAGTGATTTTTGCCTTTTTACTTTTCTGTATTTGTGACCTTGCCAGTAGTTTTTCCCCAGCCAGAAAGACCAAACTCATTGCAGAGCTCCAAGCCCTGGAGGGCACAAGGCCCCTCTCCTGTCTTGCTTCTTCCTGGGAACCAAGCCTGACAACAAGATCTTCAAGACACATTTTAGTCAACAAGTCCAACTAGTACCAAGGGTGGGGGGGCTCCAGAGAAGGGGCTTGACCTGGGGGGAATTGCATCCCCACTTGTCCTCTGAATTGGTGCTTTTGATCAATGATGCTAATTTCCTAAAACCTAGAAGACTGTATTCAGCCGGGGGGAGGGGTGGGCGTTTGTGGATATTCTTCCTGGAACTGTCCCTGGAGCTCCAGTAAAGATCCACTTTTATCTAATCTCCTATACTGAAAGGATCTTGAGTTTCATTTCTAGGCTGAAAAAGGCAGCATTTCAGATGAGTTATTCTCCAGCTGCACTGTTACAAACACTGGAAAAATGAAAGACCATTCACTTTAAGCACTCAAAACACAGCTCCTTCTACCCATATTCTCCCTACTGGAACTATAGGATCAGTCTTCTCTGTGGGTTTTGCCCTCCCTATCCATTCAAAGTCCCACATAGTCTTGCTTGTCAGGTGCCAAGCTATGGTATCCACCCCCCCCCCCACCACGCCCCAGAAACCCGGTCTTATCGCCACTTGAGGTGATAGGAGCAGAAGCAAACAAGGTGGTTACTATGACTGTTCCAGGGGAATGGCACTGGTGCCAAGTACCCACTCCGCACTTACGTCGGCAGGAGTAATGGGTGGGAGCAGGAAGAGGGGGGAGGTAACTGCTCTTCTGTTTGTGATTTAACAGGATACCTGCAACCCATACACCCCCTGGAGCAAAACATCTGGGTGACCCTGGCTAAGGCAACTGGACAAGATCCCTTATGCCTTAGCACTGCTGCGCCTCAGAAGCCATTCACAAAGTGTCTGATCGGCATCCTTCTCACCACCCCTGAACTGCCACAGTTATGGAACAGCACCCCTGCCTCCTCAGCCTGCCCGGATACATTGTCTCCCCGTGGGAAATTCCCTGCTTTACCCCCACAGGAACTGCAGATTTTAGGCACCTTGAATGCACATAGCTGTACCACCTTCACATTTCTCAGCACAAGGAATAGCCCTATGGCTTGGTGGGTCAATGCCACAACACCATGCTACCCAAGTGTTTCACACCGGTGTAATTCAATCACAAACTAAAACTAACCTTGAGTTTTAGTATACATATGCAACTCCCGCAGGGCATTTTCTTAATCTGTGCGGACTGAGCATGGACCAGAGTGCCAATGGCAATTAAAGGTGGTCCATCTACTTTGGGGAAAGTAACCCTCTTTTCTCTAAAGATGACAATTGCACTATGGAGCCAACAAAACTGAACTCACCACTCTCATACTCACAGCATACATGCTTTTACTTCTGCCTGCAGAGATACAGCTGAGTTCTGGAACACTGCCAAGATAATCACTGCCTCTTCATCGGCTCCTGGGCTTGCAAGTGCACAAGGCCTCAGGAGCCTGAACAAACCTGGCTGTTGGTTGGCCAAGTTTAGTAATGCTACCAGCATAGCGATAGCTGACTCGTTAATTGATGTAGACAGCATTAGACATGCTATATTCCAAAATCAAGCAGCAATTGATTTTTTGCTTTTACTGCGTGGGCATGGGTGCAAAGAATTTGACAGGTTATGTTGTATGAACTTAAGTGACCATTCCCGCTCTTCCATCCCTCCACTGCCCTGCACTGACTTGCTCGGCCATCCCCACCTTGACTTCCCCACCCATTTGTCCAGGCCCAGCCTTGCCTTCCCTTCTCCTTCTGGGACTCTCATTGCCTTGCCTACCTCCCCCTTGCCTTGCCTTGCCCTGTAAACACAGCAGTTGCCTTCTGTTGCCCTCAAAGCCCTCACTTGCCTTGCAGGACCTTGCTCACCCCTCCCCCACCTGGAATTCAAGACCCTTCTTTTCGTGACAATTCTTCAACTTGCCTTGCCCTGCCTGCTTCCCTCAGGAAGCCTTCAAGGCCTTCACATACCCGCAGTGTTTCAGGAGCATGGAAGAGGAAGCCCATAGGAGGTCACGTGAAGCCAGACCTGTCTGTCCCAGCAGCTTTTGCCTGGCATCAATTCTTGCATGTATGGAATTTTGGACAGGCAATCCACATTTGTCTTCTGGGCTCCGGAACCAAAATGACAGTTCTTCTGCATTGGAAGGAAAGCAGGTAGCCCCAGTGTTTTAGGTGCAGATTAGAGATGGTGCAGGTGAGAGCAAGGCCAGTCAAATCAGTCTTTCCTGGCCACTTCCGCCTGCCAGCAATCTATGAACCTCACCTGTCTTGCCTTGCTAAACCACCATTGCTGTGCATTCCCTTTCATGCCCATTCCCTACCCTAGACCTGCTTACTGCTTGTGTCTGCGACTGAATTCATGTCAAAGGCCCTGCCATATTTGGTCCTGTGCTTGTTGTGCATGTCCACGAGATAATGAAGAAAAGAGAATGAAGAAAACTTTCTTGCTTGACTCCACTTCCTCCTTCCGGTTTTCCTAGCACCTTCAGTTTCAACTCTGTGATTAAAACTTCCGGTCTCCCTAGCACACTCCGATTCAACTCTATGATACAAAACTTCCGGTCTTCCTAGCACCTGCAGTTTTAACTCTGTGGTTAAAACTTCCGGTCTCCCTAGCACATCCAATTTTTAACTCTGTCATACCAACTTCCGGCCTTCCTAGCACATCCGGTTTTTGTAACCAACTCTACTTTTGCTTGTATTGTAGCCTAAAAGACAGGCTACCTGAAACAGAGGCCAAGACAAATTAGGAGTATAAAAAGCAGACAATTTATTTAAGGCCTGCAGAGGCCTTAAAGGTAGATTCAGGCAAACAAAGTCCCCTGTCGGGGACGACACCCAAAATGGACCCCGAGTCACGAGCTCTTCACCTTTTATAGGTTCTGTTTCATTAGCATATTGGCCCTTAATTCTCCAATCGTACCCTCAGGTGATGATGTTAACCACCCCAGGCCTGCTCCCCCCATCTCACAGTTGTTTACATATTTTCAAGCCCTAAGGCAATGAATATGTCCTTGAATCTGTACTCAGAGAGTCTTGTTTTGGCTAAAGGTGCTGGGAACAGGGGATTTTAGCACTTTGTAAGAAGCACAGAACTACAGCAAGTTACAGCTACATGAAGAGTAAAAAACTAGAAATACCTGAAGGCATCAGTATAGCTCATTGTATTATTGCTTGAATTGCCATTGTTTGTTAGACAGCCTTGTCATTGTTTGCTAGCAGCCAATCTTAATGTGCCACAGTAATTATGAAAAGGTATAAGAGCAGCAGCAGCAGAGAATAATTAAGAGCTTCTTCTGGCTAATTCTAAACAAAACTCAGCTCCCACTTTTCACCACAGTTAAATAAAACTATTGTTCTGGAAATGATCTTTCCTCTCTTTTGCGGTGGATGCCAGTCCCTATTGTCCCTACTGACTATATTTCACTTATCATTGTGGGATGGTTTTGGCACCTATGGAATGAATGCCTTTGGATAAAATGAAAATCCTGCAAATCAAAAGCCTCTTTGCATAAGGGGAAGATGAAGAAAGCAGAGAAGTTTTCAGATGTATCTTAGCTTGCTTTTTACATTAATTTTACCTTTGCTTCTGATGCCAAAGTGATTTTTGCCTTTTTACTTTTCTGTATTTGTGACCTTGCCAGTAGTTTTTCCCCAGCCAGAAAGACCAAACTCATTGCAGAGCTCCAAGCCCTGGAGGGCACAAGGCCCCTCTCCTGTCTTGCTTCTTCCTGGGAACCAAGCCTGACAACAAGATCTTCAAGACACATTTTAGTCAACAAGTCCAACTAGTACCAAGGGTGGGGGGGCTCCAGAGAAGGGGCTTGACCTGGGGGGAATTGCATCCCCACTTGTCCTCTGAATTGGTGCTTTTGATCAATGATGCTAATTTCCTAAAACCTAGAAGACTGTATTCAGCCGGGGGGAGGGGTGGGCGTTTGTGGATATTCTTCCTGGAACTGTCCCTGGAGCTCCAGTAAAGATCCACTTTTATCTTATCTCCTATACTGAAAGGATCTTGAGTTTCATTTCTAGGCTGAAAAAGGCAGCATTTCAGATGAGTTATTCTCCAGCTGCACTGTTACAAACACTGGAAAAATGAAAGACCATTCACTTTAAGCACTCAAAACACAGCTCCTTCTACCCATATTCTCCCTACTGGAACTATAGGATCAGTCTTCTCTGTGGGTTTTGCCCTCCCTATCCATTCAAAGTCCCACATAGTCTTGCTTGTCAGGTGCCAAGCTATGGTATCCACCCCCCCCCCCACCACGCCCCAGAAACCCGGTCTTATCGCCACTTGAGGTGATAGGAGCAGAAGCAAACAAGGTGGTTACTATGACTGTTCCAGGGGAATGGCACTGGTGCCAAGTACCCACTCCGCACTTACGTCGGCAGGAGTAATGGGTGGGAGCAGGAAGAGGGGGGAGGTAACTGCTCTTCTGTTTGTGATTTAACAGGATACCTGCAACCCATACACCCCCTGGAGCAAAACATCTGGGTGACCCTGGCTAAGGCAACTGGACAAGATCCCTTATGCCTTAGCACTGCTGCGCCTCAGAAGCCATTCACAAAGTGTCTGATCGGCATCCTTCTCACCACCCCTGAACTGCCACAGTTATGGAACAGCACCCCTGCCTCCTCAGCCTGCCCGGATACATTGTCTCCCCGTGGGAAATTCCCTGCTTTACCCCCACAGGAACTGCAGATTTTAGGCACCTTGAATGCACATAGCTGTACCACCTTCACATTTCTCAGCACAAGGAATAGCCCTATGGCTTGGTGGGTCAATGCCACAACACCATGCTACCCAAGTGTTTCACACCGGTGTAATTCAATCACAAACTAAAACTAACCTTGAGTTTTAGTATACATATGCAACTCCCGCAGGGCATTTTCTTCATCTGTGCGGACTGAGCATGGACCAGAGTGCCAATGGCAATTAAAGGTGGTCCATCTACTTTGGGGAAAGTAACCCTCTTTTCTCTAAAGATGACAATTGCACTATGGAGCCAACAAAACTGAACTCACCACTCTCATACTCACAGCATACATGCTTTTACTTCTGCCTGCAGAGATACAGCTGAGTTCTGGAACACTGCCAAGATAATCACTGCCTCTTCATCGGCTCCTGGGCTTGCAAGTGCACAAGGCCTCAGGAGCCTGAACAAACCTGGCTGTTGGTTGGCCAAGTTTAGTAATGCTACCAGCATAGCGATAGCTGACTCGTTAATTGATGTAGACAGCATTAGACATGCTATATTCCAAAATCAAGCAGCAATTGATTTTTTGCTTTTACTGCGTGGGCATGGGTGCAAAGAATTTGACAGGTTATGTTGTATGAACTTAAGTGACCATTCCCGCTCTTCCATCCCTCCACTGCCCTGCACTGACTTGCTCGGCCATCCCCACCTTGACTTCCCCACCCATTTGTCCAGGCCCAGCCTTGCCTTCCCTTCTCCTTCTGGGACTCTCATTGCCTTGCCTACCTCCCCCTTGCCTTGCCTTGCCCTGTAAACACAGCAGTTGCCTTCTGTTGCCCTCAAAGCCCTCACTTGCCTTGCAGGACCTTGCTCACCCCTCCCCCACCTGGAATTCAAGACCCTTCTTTTCGTGACAATTCTTCAACTTGCCTTGCCCTGCCTGCTTCCCTCAGGAAGCCTTCAAGGCCTTCACATACCCGCAGTGTTTCAGGAGCATGGAAGAGGAAGCCCATAGGAGGTCACGTGAAGCCAGACCTGTCTGTCCCAGCAGCTTTTGCCTGGCATCAATTCTTGCATGTATGGAATTTTGGACAGGCAATCCACATTTGTCTTCTGGGCTCCGGAACCAAAATGACAGTTCTTCTGCATTGGAAGGAAAGCAGGTAGCCCCAGTGTTTTAGGTGCAGATTAGAGATGGTGCAGGTGAGAGCAAGGCCAGTCAAATCAGTCTTTCCTGGCCACTTCCGCCTGCCAGCAATCTATGAACCTCACCTGTCTTGCCTTGCTAAACCACCATTGCTGTGCATTCCCTTTCATGCCCATTCCCTACCCTAGACCTGCTTACTGCTTGTGTCTGCGACTGAATTCATGTCAAAGGCCCTGCCATATTTGGTCCTGTGCTTGTTGTGCATGTCCACGAGATAATGAAGAAAAGAGAATGAAGAAAACTTTCTTGCTTGACTCCACTTCCTCCTTCCGGTTTTCCTAGCACCTTCAGTTTCAACTCTGTGATTAAAACTTCCGGTCTCCCTAGCACACTCCGATTCAACTCTATGATACAAAACTTCCGGTCTTCCTAGCACCTTCAGTTTTAACTCTGTGGTTAAAACTTCCGGTCTCCCTAGCACATCCAATTTTTAACTCTGTCATACCAACTTCCGGCCTTCCTAGCACATCCGGTTTTTGTAACCAACTCTACTTTTGCTTGTATTGTAGCCTAAAAGACAGGCTACCTGAAACAGAGGCCAAGACAAATTAGGAGTATAAAAAGCAGACAATTTATTTAAGGCCTGCAGAGGCCTTAAAGGTAGATTCAGGCAAACAAAGTCCCCTGTCGGGGACGACACCCAAAATGGACCCCGAGTCACGAGCTCTTCACCTTTTATAAGTTCTGTTTCATTAGCATATTGGCCCTTAATTCTCCAATCGTACCCTCAGGTGATGATGTTAACCACCCCAGGCCTGCTCCCCCCATCTCACAGTTGTTTACATATTTTCAAGCCCTAAGGCAATGAATATGTCCTTGAATCTGTACTCAGAGAGTCTTGTTTTGGCTAAAGGTGCTGGGAACAGGGGATTTTAGCACTTTGTAAGAAGCACAGAACTACAGCAAGTTACAGCTACATGAAGAGTAAAAAACTAGAAATACCTGAAGGCATCAGTATAGCTCATTGTATTATTGCTTGAATTGCCATTGTTTGTTAGACAGCCTTGTCATTGTTTGCTAGCAGCCAATCTTAATGTGCCACAGTAATTATGAAAAGGTATAAGAGCAGCAGCAGCAGAGAATAATTAAGAGCTTCTTCTGGCTAATTCTAAACAAAACTCAGCTCCCACTTTTCACCACAGTTAAATAAAACTAGTGTTCTGGAAATGATCTTTCCTCTCCTTTGCGGTGGATGCCAGTCCCTATTGTCCCTACTGACTATATTTCACTTATCATTGTGGGATGGTTTTGGCACCTATGGAATGAATGCCTTTGGATAAAATGAAAATCCTGCAAATCAAAAGCCTCTTTGCATAAGGGGAAGATGAAGAAAGCAGAGAAGTTTTCAGATGTATCTTAGCTTGCTTTTTACATTAATTTTACCTTTGTTTCTGATGCCAAAGTGATTTTTGCCTTTTTACTT
Organism: Acanthiza pusilla; assembly: GCA_036630365.1. Classification (NCBI taxonomy): domain Eukaryota; kingdom Metazoa; phylum Chordata; class Aves; order Passeriformes; family Acanthizidae; genus Acanthiza; species Acanthiza pusilla. Next base: position 25,573 of record JAXCHO010000360.1, on the reverse strand, counting down.
TTCTGTATTTGTGACCTTGCCAGTAGTTTTTCCCCAGCCAGAAAGACCAAACTCATTGCAGAGCTCCAAGCCCTGGAGGGCACAAGGCCCCTCTCCTGTCTTGCTTCTTCCTGGGAACCAAGCCTGACAACAAGATCTTCAAGACACATTTTAGTCAACAAGTCCAACTAGTACCAAGGGTGGGGGGGCTCCAGAGAAGGGGCTTGACCTGGGGGGAATTGCATCCCCACTTGTCCTCTGAATTGGTGCTTTTGATCAATGATGCTAATTTCCTAAAACCTAGAAGACTGTATTCAGCCGGGGGGAGGGGTGGGCGTTTGTGGATATTCTTCCTGGAACTGTCCCTGGAGCTCCAGTAAAGATCCACTTTTATCTAATCTCCTATACTGAAAGGATCTTGAGTTTCATTTCTAGGCTGAAAAAGGCAGCATTTCAGATGAGTTATTCTCCAGCTGCACTGTTACAAACACTGGAAAAATGAAAGACCGTTCACTTTAAGCACTCAAAACACAGCTCCTTCTACCCATATTCTCCCTACTGGAACTATAGGATCAGTCTTCTCTGTGGGTTTTGCCCTCCCTATCCATTCAAAGTCCCACATAGTCTTGCTTGTCAGGTGCCAAGCTATGGTATCCACCCCCCCCCCCACCACGCCCCAGAAACCCGGTCTTATCGCCACTTGAGGTGATAGGAGCAGAAGCAAACAAGGTGGTTACTATGACTGTTCCAGGGGAATGGCACTGGTGCCAAGTACCCACTCCGCACTTACGTCGGCAGGAGTAATGGGTGGGAGCAGGAAGAGGGGGGAGGTAACTGCTCTTCTGTTTGTGATTTAACAGGATACCTGCAACCCATACACCCCCTGGAGCAAAACATCTGGGTGACCCTGGCTAAGGCAACTGGACAAGATCCCTTATGCCTTAGCACTGCTGCGCCTCAGAAGCCATTCACAAAGTGTCTGATCGGCATCCTTCTCACCACCCCTGAACTGCCACAGTTATGGAACAGCACCCCTGCCTCCTCAGCCTACCCGGATACATTGTCTCCCCGTGGGAAATTCCCTGCTTTACCCCCACAGGAACTGCAGATTTTAGGCACCTTGAATGCACATAGCTGTACCACCTTCACATTTCTCAGCACAAGGAATAGCCCTATGGCTTGGTGGGTCAATGCCACAACACCATGCTACCCAAGTGTTTCACACCGGTGTAATTCAATCACAAACTAAAACTAACCTTGAGTTTTAGTATACATATGCAACTCCCGCAGGGCATTTTCTTAATCTGTGCGGACTGAGCATGGACCAGAGTGCCAATGGCAATTAAAGGTGGTCCATCTACTTTGGGGAAAGTAACCCTCTTTTCTCTAAAGATGACAATTGCACTATGGAGCCAACAAAACTGAACTCACCACTCTCATACTCACAGCATACATGCTTTTACTTCTGCCTGCAGAGATACAGCTGAGTTCTGGAACACTGCCAAGATAATCACTGCCTCTTCATCGGCTCCTGGGCTTGCAAGTGCACAAGGCCTCAGGAGCCTGAACAAACCTGGCTGTTGGTTGGCCAAGTTTAGTAATGCTACCAGCATAGCGATAGCTGACTCGTTAATTGATGTAGACAGCATTAGACATGCTATATTCCAAAATCAAGCAGCAATTGATTTTTTGCTTTTACTGCGTGGGCATGGGTGCAAAGAATTTGACAGGTTATGTTGTATGAACTTAAGTGACCATTCCCGCTCTTCCATCCCTCCACTGCCCTGCACTGATTTGCTCAGCCATCCCCACCTTGACTTCCCCACCCATTTGTCCAGGCCCAGCCTTGCCTTCCCTTCCCTTCCCTTCCCTTCTTTTTCTAGAACTCTCATTGTCTTGCTTATCTCTCCCTTGCCTTGCCTTGCCCTGTAAATGCAGCAGTTGCCTTCTGTTGCCCTCAAAGCCTTCACTTGCCTTGCAGGACCTTGCTCACCCCTCCCCCACCTGGAATTCAAGACCCCTCTTTTCGTGGCATTTCTTCAACTTGCCTTGCCCTGCCTGCTTCCCTCAGGAAGCCTTCAAGGCCTTCACATACCCGCAGCGTTTCAGGAGCATGGAAGAGGAAGCCCATAGGAGCCAAACCCGTCTGTCCCAGCAGCTTTTTTCTGGCATCAATTCTTGCATGTACAGGATTTTGGACTGGCAATCCACATTTGTCTTCTGAGCTCTGGGACCAAGATGACAGTTCTTCTGCATTGGAAGGAAAGCAGGTAGCCCCAGTGTTTTAGGTGCAGATTAGAGCTGGCACAGGTGAGAGCAAGACTGTTATTATACACTCAATTGTGGGTTTTGCATTATGAGCAAAGGTAATTAAGGCAACAGATACAACTACAGGTGCAATACATAAGAGATAGAGAACAGTACTTTAAAAATATACAGATCATTAACCATTTAACTATTAGCTACTACCCAGAGTCCACAATCACGGGAGAGTCCCATTTTACAGGTGAGACTTGAAGACCTTTCCCGGGCAAGGTTGTCAAGTTTACCTGAAAAGGGGTTCCAGCTCTCCAAGCCCAATTGGTGAGCCAAAATGACTCAATTGCAGTTTTAGGGTAGAAACATCTGGGATTAAAGATTCAGTACCCGATCAGCTTAGGGCCAGGGCTTGGCCAGTGTCCAGGCCTTACCTGAGAGGGTCTCTCTAAATCTTCTAAACAAGCTTCTATTAATATCAATTCTTTAAAGCAATATACTTCTTGCAGATCGGCGTTGTGGTTTAGTTTTAACTAAATAATCAATGGTACCATAAACAAATTACAAATAGCTGTGAACAAAGAGACACATATGTATAGCATCAAATAATGTTTTCTGGGTAATGCTCTCTGTAAAAGCTTAGTAAATTCATATCATTACTTTAACAACACATCTAGAATTTCATGTTTTGACAGAACTTAAACTTTAACTTCACTTAAAATTAAGATAAATCTAACAGAGCTTAAAGTTAACATCATTGAAAGCAAAAATTAATGTCAAGCACTTAAAAAATAAGTCCTATCTCATAGGTGCCTCTACCCAGACTTACATGCTGATAAAATACAAATTAACAGAGACAATTCACACACATGTACAGGAAAACAAAATTAAACTTGCCTTTGTTAAAGTTATTACGGGGCTAACTGACTCTTAGGCCACAAAATGCTTTACAGAATTGGCCTCAGGATGCTACTCAGCCAGTTCTGGCTCTGAGGCAGCAAGTTACACCCCTCTGCCAGCTGTTACAAATTCACTAAACAACACCACCACTCACAAACATGGAAATTTTCTTCACTCGACTACAAGCGTCTGTTTTCTCTTTTCTTTCTTTCAGAGGTTACCAAAATTCAACTTCTTAATCAAACTGAAAACCAACAGACTTTACATAAATTTTGATCAACTTAAAGTTGACAGGTCTGACTTATAAACTCAAAAGACATAAAAGACTCAAACAACATTCTTAGTACATTTGCTGCAGCACTTTCACACTTGTACGCACACAGATACTGATTAAGGTATACCTATGGAAAGAAAAATAGTCCTTTGAATTCAGTGAGGTAGTCACTCTGAATGCCTTTGCATTCTTTTAACTTTAAATTTACTAAAATTAGATACAAGATTAAGAGTATACCTTAAGAGTTTTAGATACAGCAGAATTTAACTTATTTTGACTTTCTTCGCACAAGAAACTACTGAAAATTCATCATACAGCAGTTAAACATTTGCGAATAATATCAAGAAATAAATCTAAAGTGTGTCAGATTTACAGTCATGTGGAAAATGCCTGTTCACTCCTCTAAGATAAATGTAAGTTTATTAAGATGTTTTCGAGATGCAGCTTTACTCACAGGGATGATAGCACTGCACGTTCTTGGAAAATTGCATTTAAGACCTGCTTAACTTGCTGATGGTAGGACAGCTTTCTGTAAAAATAATTACAAACGGTTTGAGATGTAAAGCACATGTGTCTACATGGCAAAAACAATTGCATTTAAATTGTCTTATTAAAGCTGTATAGGCAGACAGGTAAAGCTGGCACCATGCTACATGTTTTTACAGTAGAGGATCGTGAGCTAATTATATTCGATTTCCAAACAGCTTCTGCAGATAACAAACATGGAGTTAGGCCTAGTATAGGCCTCACCCTCAGCCTGCCCGGATACATTGTCTCCCCGTGGGAAATTCCCTGCTTTACCCCCACAGGAACTGCAGATTTTAGGCACCTTGAATGCACATAGCTGTACCACCTTCACATTTCTCAGCACAAGGAATAGCCCTATGGCTTGGTGGGTCAATGCCACAACACCATGCTACCCAAGTGTTTCACACCGGTGTAATTCAATCACAAACTAAAACTAACCTTGAGTTTTAGTATGCATATGCAACTCCCGCAGGGCATTTTCTTCATCTGTGCGGACTGAGCATGGACCAGAGTGCCAATGGCAATTAAAGGTGGTCCATCTACTTTGGGGAAAGTAACCCTCTTTTCTCTAAAGATGACAATTGCACTATGGAGCCAACAAAACTGAACTCACCACTCTCATACTCACAGCATACATGCTTTTACTTCTGCCTGCAGAGATACAGCTGAGTTCTGGAACACTGCCAAGATAATCACTGCCTCTTCATCGGCTCCTGGGCTTGCAAGTGCACAAGGCCTCAGGAGCCTGAACAAACCTGGCTGTTGGTTGGCCAAGTTTAGTAATGCTACCAACATAGCGATAGCTGACTCGTTAATTGATGTAGACAGCATTAGACATGCTATATTCCAAAATCAAGCAGCAATTGATTTTTTGCTTTTACTGCGTGGGCATGGGTGCAAAGAATTTGACAGGTTATGTTGTATGAACTTAAGTGACCATTCCCGCTCTTCCATCCCTCCACTGCCCTGCACTGATTTGCTCAGCCATCCCCACCTTGACTTCCCCACCCATTTGTCCAGGCCCAGCCTTGCCTTCCCTTCCCTTCTTTTTCTAGAACTCTCATTGTCTTGCTTATCTCTCCCTTGCCTTGCCTTGCCCTGTAAATGCAGCAGTTGCCTTCTGTTGCCCTCAAAGCCTTCACTTGCCTTGCAGGACCTTGCTCACCCCTCCCCCACCTGGAATTCAAGACCCCTCTTTTCGTGGCATTTCTTCAACTTGCCTTGCCCTGCCTGCTTCCCTCAGGAAGCCTTCAAGGCCTTCACATACCCGCAGTGTTTCAGGAGCATGGAAGAGGAAGCCCATAGGAGCCAAACCCGTCTGTCCCAGCAGCTTTTTTCTGGCATCAATTCTTGCATGTACAGAATTTTGGACTGGCAATCCACATTTGTCTTCTGAGCTCTGGGACCAAGATGACAGTTCTTCTGCATTGGAAGGAAAGCAGGTAGCCCCAGTGTTTTAGGTGCAGATTAGAGCTGGCACAGGTGAGAGCAAGACCAGTCAAGTCAGTCTTTCCTGGCCGCTTTTGTCTACCAGCAGCTGCCTTGCCTTGGCAACCCAAGAGTTTCCTCTTCTTGCCCTGCTAAACCTCCATGGCTTTGAGTTCTCTTCTGTGCCCATGCCCCACCTGGCTACAGCTTTCCTCCAGGGCCTTGCTTTGCCTACTCCTTCCTGTTTCTGCCTGGCCTACCCATCACTGGGCTTACCTTCTTATGCCTAGCCTTGCCTCTAACTTCTGGACCTTCTCTTGCCTACCACTCCATTTGCTTTCCCCTCACTGCTCTGGCCTTGTCTACCTCCCCCTTGACTTGCCTCCAATTGCCTACACTTGCCTTGTGTTGCCTTGCCTGCATGGAAGGCAAGGTAAAGAGTGGTAGGCAAGGCAAAGCAAAGCAAGGACGATGTAGGCAGGGCAAGGGAAGGCAGATGCAAGAAAGGCAAGCAAAGCAAGAGGAGGCTAGGAAAAACTGGGCAAGGTAGAGAAGGCAAGTCCCAGCCAAAAGACTCGGAGTGCCTTTCCTTGAGAAGCAAAGGCCATAGTGCCAGTGTCAGTGGAGCAGAAGGAAAGGTACCATGGGGAGGTACAGTCCAGCAAGACATTTCTCTCCTGGCCCCTTCTGGGTAGGAGTAATTGTTGGACGTATGCAATACTGGAGGTGCTATGCAACTTTGGCTTGGTAAGCTCCTGAAGGAGAATGGCAAGGCTTTTTCATGGGAAGGAAAGCACGCAACCCCAGCGCTGGAGGCGCAGAGAAGAAGCTGCCCAGTGGAGGTCCGGGGCACCAGCTGCTTTCTGTCCTGACATATCTGGTGTGGAAGCATTGCTTCAGTTTGTACACTTTACGGACATGGAATCCATCTTTGGAAGGTGGCCTCTTGAAAGATTCAGTTTGGCAGGTGGTTTCCGCGTCTCAGAAGTGGCCTTCTGAAATTCTGGCAACACCATCTTTTGGACAAGGTAAACCGCTCTGCTCAGTCTTGGTGGGTAGCCTACCTAGCAGCCTAGGTAATGCTGAGGAACAGTGTTCTGGCACCTTTGCATGGGATCAGTCCCTGGATGTTCTGTATTTTGGAGGAGGGGATGCCATTTCATTGGAGATGGGCTTCTAATTCCTCTCTTTTGCAAAGGAAACAACTTTGCATGTGTACATTGGTTGGTCTTAGTGAATTTTAAGACTTTTGCCCATAGGCAGTTCTCTGGCTTAGTGCTGTTGAACTGTCAGTGGGAATGCAAACGCCAGGCTGTTGAGCTTTTTGTCCTGGTCCCGTTCATGTGGGAGCAGCTCCCCTCCATGGTGCTGGACCTGACTGGATGCAGACTCAGTGAGACTGCAGGGTTAGGATGGTAGCAAGAGCTGAGAAGGAAAGGGCCGATAGCAGGGTGTGTGCTGGTACCTCGACGGGTGCAGTTGAAGTTGTCGGCAGCAAGAGCTTTCTCAGCTGGCATCTTTGTGAGCTCTGCTTTAGCCAGATGTTCTCAAGTTTGTAGCCAGATTCTTGTGAGAGTGAAAAGAATTTTTAAGGCAAAGGCCACTAGAGTGTGGTGCAAATAAGAGTTTGCAGTTGGAAGGGGAAGATCAAAGCAATCTTTTGGGGCTGACAGTCGAGTTGAGAGCAGGCACCTTTCCAACTTGGCTGTGGAATTGGGCGGCTTCCGAGCTGGACACAGCGCGATACCTTTAAAAGCAAGTCGAGAGTGCCATCGTGTGGTTGATTCCATATGAGCGCTGACAGAGTGCAGGCAAAAGCCAAGCTCTTTTCTGGCCCGGCCCCACTCGTGTGCGAGCAGCAGTTCGTGGAGAAGCTCCGTGGTGAATCCTGTCCCTTGGACACTGAACGAATGTGAAGCTACATCTAGCGGAGAAGGAAGAGGAATCATTTCACAGCTGGCTGCACGGTGTTTCGGCAGCAAAACAAAAGGAAATTGGGAGCAGCTCCCCTTCATGGTGCTGGACCATGGTGCTGAGAAGGAAAGGGCCGATAGCAGGGTGTGTGCTGGTACCTCGACGGGTGCAGTTGAAGTTGTCGGCAGCAAGAGCTTTCTCAGTTGGCATCCTTGTGAGCTCTGCTTTTGCCAGATGTTCTCAAGTTTGTAGCCAGATTCTTGTGAGAGAGAAAAGAATTATTTGGGCAAAGGCGTTGGTGTTGCCGTTAGAGTGTGGTGCAAATAAGAGTTTGCAGTTGGAAGGGGAAGATCAAAGCAATCTTTTGGGGCTGACAGATGAGTTGAGAGCAGGCACCTTCCCAACTTGGCTGTAGAATCGGGAGGATTCCGAGCTGGACACAGCGGGATTCCTTTAAAAGCAAGTCGAGAGTGCCATCGTGTGGTTGATTCCATATGAGCGCTGACAGAGTCCAGGCAAAAGCCAAGCTCACTTCCACGAAGGTCTGGAAACACTGGCACACGGGACACAATGTGCAGAGAGAGAAGGAGCAAGAGAGAGAGAGAAGCACTTTGCCCCAAATTCAGTCTTACAGAACTCGTGCACTTGGAGTTCCCAGAGAAGGTGGCGTGCGTGGAGAAGGTTTTCTCCACGTAGCCTCTTCTGTTCGCTTCTTTGCCGGACCGCAGAAAGACGCCCGCTTCCCTCTCGCGCTTTGCGAGCGAAAAGGCGCCTAGCCGGCGAAGGTGCGTCTTCGGCGGCCAGAAGGCGAAACGAAAACCGGCACTGTGCCCTGCTGCTACGCTCCCTGCATTTCACATCCAAACTGCACCAGCACGCATAGCAACATGCAGGCTCACCTCCAAAAGATGTTTCCCGCTGCCACGAAGGTCTGGCAGCACTGGCACTCGGGACAAAATGTGCAGAGAGAGAAGAGGGAGAGAGGGAGAGAAGCACTTTGCCCCAGCTTCAGTCTGACAGAACTCGTGCACTTGGAGTTCCCAGAGAAGGTAGAGTGCGTGGAGAAGGTTTTCTCCACGTAGCCTCTTCTGTTCGCGTTTTTGCCGCACCGCAGAGAGCCGCCCGCTTCTCTCTCGCGCTTTGCGAGCGAAGGACGCCTAGCCGGCGAAGGTGCGTCTTCGGCGGCTGCAAAGCGAAGCGAGAGCCGGTACGGCGCCCTGCTGCTGTGCTCGCTGCATTTCACATCCAAACTGCACCAGCACGCATAGCAGCATGCAGGCTCATCTCCAAAAGATGTTTCCTGCTGCCACGAAGTTCTGGCAACACTGGCACTAAGTCACACTCTGCAGAGAGAGAAAAAGCAAGAGAGATTGAGATGCACTTTGCCCCAGCTTCAGTCTTACAGAACTCGTGCACTTGGAGTTCCCAGAGAAGGTAGAGTGCGTGGAGAATGCTCTCTCCACGTAGACTCTTCTGTTCGCGTTTTTGCCGCACCGCAGAGAGCCGCCCGCTTCTCTCTCGCGCTTTGCGAGCGAAGGACGCCTAGCCGGCGAAGGTGCGTCTTCGGCGGCTGCAAAGCGAAGCGAGAGCCGGTACGGCGCCCTGCTGCTGTACTCCCTGCATTTCACATCCAAACTGCACTAGCACGCATAGCAGCATGCAGGCTCATCTCCAAAGGATGTTTCCTGCCGCCACGAAGTTCTGGCAGCACTGGCACTCGGGACAAAATATGCAGAGAGAGAGGGAGCGAGAGAGAGAGAAAAGAACTTCGCCCCAGCTTCAGCCTTGCAGAACTCGTGCACTTGGAGTTCCCAGAGAAGGTAGCGTGCGTGGAGAAGGTTTTCTCCACGTAGCCGCTTCTGTTCGCATCTTTGCCGCACCGCAGAGAGCCGCCCGCTTCTCTCTCGCGCTTTGCGAGCGAAGGACGCCTAGCCGGCGAAGGTGCGTCTTCGGCGGCTGCAAAGCGAAGCGAGAGCCGGTACGGCGCCCTGCTGCTGTGCTCCCTGCATTTCACATCCAAACTGCACCAGCACGCATAGCAGCATGCAGGCTCATCTCCAAAAGATGTTTCCTGCTGCCACGAAGATCTGGCAACACTGGCACTAAGTCACACTCTGCAGAGAGAGAAAAAGCAAGAGAGATTGAGATGCACTTTGCCCCAGCTTCAGTCTTACAGAACTCGTGCACTTGGAGTTCCCAGAGAAGGTAGAGTGCGTGGAGAAGGTTTTCTCCACGTAGCCTCTTCTGTTCGCGTTTTTGCCGCACCGCAGAGAGCCGCCCGCTTCTCTCTCGCGCTTTGCGAGCGAAGGGCGCCTAGCCGGCGAAGGTGCGTCTTCTTCGGCAAGAAAGCGAAGCGAGAGCCGGTACGGCGCCCTGCTGCTGTACTCCCCGCATTTTACTTCCAAACTGCACTAGCACGCATCGCAGCATGCAGGCTCATCTCCAAAGGATGTTTCCTGCCGCCACGAAGTTCTGGCAGCACTGGCACTCGGGACAAAATATGCAGAGAGAGAGGGAGCGAGAGAGAGAGAAAAGAACTTCGCCCCAGCTTCAGCCTTGCAGAACTCGTGCACTTGGAGTTCCCAGAGAAGGTAGCGTGCGTGGAGAAGGTTTTCTCCACGTAGCCGCTTCTGTTCGCATCTTTGCCGCACCGCAGAGAGCCGCCCGCTTCTCTCTCGCGCTTTGCGAGCGAAGGACGCCTAGCCGGCGAAGGTGCGTCTTCGGCGGCTGCAAAGCGAAGCGAGAGCCGGTACGGCGCCCTGCTGCTGTGCTCCCTGCATTTCACATCCAAACTGCACCAGCACGCATAGCAGCATGCAGGCTCATCTCCAAAAGATGTTTCCTGCTGCCACGAAGATCTGGCAACACTGGCACTAAGTCACACTCTGCAGAGAGAGAAAAAGCAAGAGAGATTGAGATGCACTTTACCCCAGCTTCAGCCTTGCAGAACTCGTGCACTTGGAGTTCCCAGAGAAGGTAGCGTGCGTGGAGAAGGTTTTCTCCACGTAGCCGCTTCTGTTCGCGTTTTTGCCGCACCGCCGAGAGTCGCCCGCTTCTCTCTCGCGCTTTGCGAGCGAAGGACGCCTAGCCGGCGAAGGTGCGTCTTCTTCGGCAAGAAAGCGAAGCGAGAGCCGGTACGGCGCCCTGCTGCTGTGCTCCCTGCATTTCACATCCAAACTGCACCAGCACGCATAGCAGCATGCAGGCTCATCTCCAAAAGATGTTTCCTGCTGCCACGAAGATCTGGCAACACTGGCACTAAGTCACACTCTGCAGAGAGAGAAAAAGCAAGAGAGATTGAGATGCACTTAGCCCCAGCTTCAGTCTTACAGAACTCGTGCACTTGGAGTTCCCAGAGAAGGTAGAGTGCGTGGAGAAGGTTTTCTCCACGTAGCCTCTTCTGTTCGCATCTTTGCCGGACCGCAGAAAGACGCCCGCTTCTCTCTCGCGCTTTGCGAGCGAAGGACGCCTAGCCGGCGAAGGTGCGTCTTCGGCGGCTGCAAAGCGAAGCGAGAGCCGGTACGGCGCCCTGCTGCTGTGCTCGCTGCATTTCACATCCAAACTACACCAGCACGCATAGCAGCATGCAGGCTCATCTCCAAAGGAAGTTTGCCACTGCCACCAAGATTTGGCAGCACTGGCAGTCGGGACAAAATGTGCAGAGAGAGAAAAAGCAAGAGAGATTGAGATGCACTTTGCCACAGCTTCAGTCTTACAGAACGCGTACAAAAACGCGAACAGAAAAGGCTACGTGGAGAAAACATTCTCCACGCACGCTACCTTCTCTGGGAACTCCAAGTGCACGAGTTCTGCAAGGCTGAAGCTGGGGCGAAGTTCTTTTCTCTCTCTCTCGCTCCCTCTCTCTCTGCATATTTTGTCCCGAGTGCCAGTGCTGCCAGAACATCGTGACGGCAGGAAACATCCTTTGGAGATGAGCCTGCATGCTGCGATGCGTGCTGGTGCAGTTTGGAAGTAAAATGCGGGGAGTACAGCAGCAGGGCGCCGTACCTGCTCTCGCTTCGCTTTCTTGCCGAAGAAGACGCACCTTCGCCGGCTAGGCGCCCTTCGCTCGCAAAGCGCGAGAGAGAAGCGGGCGGCTCTCTGCGGTGCGGCAAAAACGCGAACAGAAGAGGCTACGTGGAGAGAGCATTCTCCACGCACTCTACCTTCTCTGGGAACTACAAGTGCACGAGTTCTGTAAGACTGAAGCTGGGGCAAAGTGCATCTCAATCTCTCTTGCTTTTTCTCTCTCTGCAGAGTGTGACTTAGTGCCAGTGTTGCCAGATCTTCGTGGCAGCAGGAAACATCTTTTGGAGATGAGCCTGCATGCTGCTAAGCGTGCTGGTGCAGTTTGGATGTGAAATGCAGGGAACACAGCAGCAGGGCGCCGTACCGGCTCTCGCTTCGCTTTGCAGCCGCCGAAGACGCACCTTCGCCGGCTAGGCGTCCTTCGCTCGCAAAGCGCGAGAGAGAAGCGGGCGGCTCTCTGCGGTGCGGCAAAGATGCGAACAGAAGCGGCTACGTGGAGAAAACCTTCTCCACGCACTCTACCTTCTCTGGGAACTCCAAGTGCACGAGTTCTGCAAGGCTGAAGCTGGGGCGAAGTTCTTTTCTCTCTCTCTCGTTCCCTCTCTCTCTGCATATTTTGTCCCGAGTGCCAGTGCTGCCAGAACTTCGTGGCGGCAGGAAACATCCTTTGGAGATGAGCCTGCATGCTGCGATGCGTGCTGGTGCAGTTTGGAAGTAAAATGCGGGGAGTACAGCAGCAGGGCGCCGTACCGGCTCTCGCTTCGCTTTCTTGCCGAAGAAGACGCACCTTCGCCGGCTAGGCGCCCTTCGCTCGCAAAGCGCGAGAGAGAAGCGGGCGGCTCTCTGCGGTGCGGCAAAAACGCGAACAGAAGAGGCTACGTGGAGAAAACCTTCTCCACGCACTCTACCTTCTCTGGGAACTCCAAGTGCACGAGTTCTGTAAGACTGAAGCTGGGGCTAAGTGCATCTCAATCTCTCTTGCTTTTTCTCTCTCTGCAGAGTGTGACTTAGTGCCAGTGTTGCCAGATCTTCGTGGCAGCAGGAAACATTTTTTGGAGGTGAGCCTGCATGCTGCTATGCGTGCTGGTGCAGTTTGGATGTGAAATGCAGGGAGCACAGCAGCAGGGCGCCGTACCGGCTCTCGCTTCGCTTTCTTGCCGAAGAAGACGCACCTTCGCCGGCTAGGCGCCCTTCGCTCGCAAAGCGCGAGAGAGAAGCGGGCGGCTCTCTGCGGTGCGGCAAAAACGCGAACAGAAGAGGCTACGTGGAGAGAGCATTCTCCAGGCACTCTACCTTCTCTGGGAACTCCAAGTGCACGAGTTCTGTAAGACTGAAGCTGGGGCAAAGTGCATCTCAATCTCTCTTGCTTTTTCTCTCTCTGCAGAGTGTGACTTAGTGCCAGTGTTGCCAGATCTTCGTGGCAGCAGGAAACATCTTTTGGAGATGAGCCTGCATGCTGCTATGCGTGCTGGTGCAGTTTGGATGTGAAATGCAGGGAACACAGCAGCAGGGCGCCGTACCGGCTCTCGCTTCGCTTTGCAGCCGCCGAAGACGCACCTTCGCCGGCTAGGCGTCCTTCGCTCGCAAAGCGCGAGAGAGAAGCGGGCGGCTCTCTGCGGTGCGGCAAAGATGCGAACAGAAGCGGCTACGTGGAGAAAACCTTCTCCACGCACGCTACCTTCTCTGGGAACTCCAAGTGCACGAGTTCTGCAAGGCTGAAGCTGGGGCGAAGTTCTTTTCTCTCTCTCTCGTTCCCTCTCTCTCTGCATATTTTGTCCCGAGTGCCAGTGCTGCCAGAACTTCGTGGCGGCAGGAAACATCCTTTGGAGATGAGCCTGCATGCTGCGATGCGTGCTGGTGCAGTTTGGAAGTAAAATGCGGGGAGTACAGCAGCAGGGCGCCGTACCGGCTCTCGCTTCGCTTTCTTGCCGAAGAAGACGCACCTTCGCCGGCTAGGCGCCCTTCGCTCGCAAAGCGCGAGAGAGAAGCGGGCGGCTCTCTGCGGTGCGGCAAAAACGCGAACAGAAGAGGCTACGTGGAGAGAGCATTCTCCACGCACTCTACCTTCTCTGGGAACTCCAAGTGCACGAGTTCTGTAAGACTGAAGCTGGGGCAAAGTGCATCTCAATCTCTCTTGCTTTTTCTCTCTCTGCAGAGTGTGACTTAGTGCCAGTGTTGCCAGAACTTCGTGGCAGCAGGAAACATCTTTTGGAGATGAGCCTGCATGCTGCTATGCGTGCTGGTGCAGTTTGGATGTGAAATGCAGCGAGCACAGCAGCAGGGCGCCGTACCGGCTCTCGCTTCGCTTTGCAGCCGCCGAAGACGCACCTTCGCCGGCTAGGCGTCCTTCGCTCGCAAAGCGCGAGAGAGAAGCGGGCGGCTCTCTGCGGTGCGGCAAAAACGCGAACAGAAGAGGCTACGTGGAGAAAACCTTCTCCACGCACTCTACCTTCTCTGGGAACTCCAAGTGCACGAGTTCTGTCAGACTGAAGCTGGGGCAAAGTGCTTCTCTCCCTCTCTCCCTCTTCTCTCTCTGCACATTTTGTCCCGAGTGCCAGTGCTGCCAGACCTTCGTGGCAGCGGGAAACATCTTTTGGAGGTGAGCCTGCATGTTGCTATGCGTGCTGGTGCAGTTTGGATGTGAAATGCAGGGAGCGTAGCAGCAGGGCACAGTGCCGGTTTTCGTTTCGCCTTCTGGCCGCCGAAGACGCACCTTCGCCGGCTAGGCGCCTTTTCGCTCGCAAAGCGCGAGAGGGAAGCGGGCGTCTTTCTGCGGTCCGGCAAAGAAGCGAACAGAAGAGGCTACGTGGAGAAAACCTTCTCCACGCACGCCACCTTCTCTGGGAACTCCAAGTGCACGAGTTCTGTAAGACTGAATTTGGGGCAAAGTGCTTCTCTCTCTCTCTTGCTCCTTCTCTCTCTGCACATTGTGTCCCGTGTGCCAGTGTTTCCAGACCTTCGTGGAAGTGAGCTTGGCTTTTGCCTGGACTCTGTCAGCGCTCATATGGAATCAACCACACGATGGCACTCTCGACTTGCTTTTAAAGGAATCCCGCTGTGTCCAGCTCGGAATCCTCCCGATTCTACAGCCAAGTTGGGAAGGTGCCTGCTCTCAACTCATCTGTCAGCCCCAAAAGATTGCTTTGATCTTCCCCTTCCAACTGCAAACTCTTATTTGCACCACACTCTAACGGCAACACCAACGCCTTTGCCCAAATAATTCTTTTCTCTCTCACAAGAATCTGGCTACAAACTTGAGAACATCTGGCAAAAGCAGAGCTCACAAGGATGCCAACTGAGAAAGCTCTTGCTGCCGACAACTTCAACTGCACCCGTCGAGGTACCAGCACACACCCTGCTATCGGCCCTTTCCTTCTCAGCACCATGGTCCAGCACCATGAAGGGGAGCTGCTCCCAATTTCCTTTTGTTTTGCTGCCGAAACACCGTGCAGCCAGCTGTGAAATGATTCCTCTTCCTTCTCCGCTAGATGTAGCTTCACATTCGTTCAGTGTCCAAGGGACAGGATTCACCACGGAGCTTCTCCACGAACTGCTGCTCGCACACGAGTGGGGCCGGGCCAGAAAAGAGCTTGGCTTTTGCCTGGACTCTGTCAGCGCTCATATGGAATCAACCACACGATGGCACTCTCGACTTGCTTTTAAAGGTATCGCGCTGTGTCCAGCTCGGAAGCCGCCCAATTCCACAGCCAAGTTGGAAAGGTGCCTGCTCTCAACTCGACTGTCAGCCCCAAAAGATTGCTTTGATCTTCCCCTTCCAACTGCAAACTCTTATTTGCACCACACTCTAGTGGCCTTTGCCTTAAAAATTCTTTTCACTCTCACAAGAATCTGGCTACAAACTTGAGAACATCTGGCTAAAGCAGAGCTCACAAAGATGCCAGCTGAGAAAGCTCTTGCTGCCGACAACTTCAACTGCACCCGTCGAGGTACCAGCACACACCCTGCTATCGGCCCTTTCCTTCTCAGCTCTTGCTACCATCCTAACCCTGCAGTCTCACTGAGTCTGCATCCAGTCAGGTCCAGCACCATGGAGGGGAGCTGCTCCCACATGAACGGGACCAGGACAAAAAGCTCAACAGCCTGGCGTTTGCATTCCCACTGACAGTTCAACAGCACTAAGCCAGAGAACTGCCTATGGGCAAAAGTCTTAAAATTCACTAAGACCAACCAATGTACACATGCAAAGTTGTTTCCTTTGCAAAAGAGAGGAATTAGAAGCCCATCTCCAATGAAATGGCATCCCCTCCTCCAAAATACAGAACATCCAGGGACTGATCCCATGCAAAGGTGCCAGAACACTGTTCCTCAGCATTACCTAGGCTGCTAGGTAGGCTACCCACCAAGACTGAGCAGAGCGGTTTACCTTGTCCAAAAGATGGTGTTGCCAGAATTTCAGAAGGCCACTTCTGAGACGCGGAAACCACCTGCCAAACTGAATCTTTCAAGAGGCCACCTTCCAAAGATGGATTCCATGTCCGTAAAGTGTACAAACTGAAGCAATGCTTCCACACCAGATATGTCAGGACAGAAAGCAGCTGGTGCCCCGGACCTCCACTGGGCAGCTTCTTCTCTGCGCCTCCAGCGCTGGGGTTGCGTGCTTTCCTTCCCATGAAAAAGCCTTGCCATTCTCCTTCAGGAGCTTACCAAGCCAAAGTTGCATAGCACCTCCAGTATTGCATACGTCCAACAATTACTCCTACCCAGAAGGGGCCAGGAGAGAAATGTCTTGCTGGACTGTACCTCCCCATGGTACCTTTCCTTCTGCTCCACTGACACTGGCACTATGGCCTTTGCTTCTCAAGGAAAGGCACTCCGAGTCTTTTGGCTGGGACTTGCCTTCTCTACCTTGCCCAGTTTTTCCTAGCCTCCTCTTGCTTTGCTTGCCTTTCTTGCATCTGCCTTCCCTTGCCCTGCCTACATCGTCCTTGCTTTGCTTTGCCTTGCCTACCACTCTTTACCTTGCCTTCCATGCAGGCAAGGCAACACAAGGCAAGTGTAGGCAATTGGAGGCAAGTCAAGGGGGAGGTAGACAAGGCCAGAGCAGTGAGGGGAAAGCAAATGGAGTGGTAGGCAAGAGAAGGTCCAGAAGTTAGAGGCAAGGCTAGGCATAAGAAGGTAAGCCCAGTGATGGGTAGGCCAGGCAGAAACAGGAAGGAGTAGGCAAAGCAAGGCCCTGGAGGAAAGCTGTAGCCAGGTGGGGCATGGGCACAGAAGAGAACTCAAAGCCATGGAGGTTTAGCAGGGCAAGAAGAGGAAACTCTTGGGTTGCCAAGGCAAGGCAGCTGCTGGTAGACAAAAGCGGCCAGGAAAGACTGACTTGACTGGTCTTGCTCTCACCTGTGCCAGCTCTAATCTGCACCTAAAACACTGGGGCTACCTGCTTTCCTTCCAATGCAGAAGAACTGTCATCTTGGTCCCAGAGCTCAGAAGACAAATGTGGATTGCCAGTCCAAAATTCTGTACATGCAAGAATTGATGCCAGAAAAAAGCTGCTGGGACAGACGGGTTTGGCTCCTATGGGCTTCCTCTTCCATGCTCCTGAAACACTGCGGGTATGTGAAGGCCTTGAAGGCTTCCTGAGGGAAGCAGGCAGGGCAAGGCAAGTTGAAGAAATGCCACGAAAAGAGGGGTCTTGAATTCCAGGTGGGGGAGGGGTGAGCAAGGTCCTGCAAGGCAAGTGAAGGCTTTGAGGGCAACAGAAGGCAACTGCTGCATTTACAGGGCAAGGCAAGGCAAGGGAGAGATAAGCAAGACAATGAGAGTTCTAGAAAAAGAAGGGAAGGGAAGGCAAGGCTGGGTCTGGACAAATGGGTGGGGAAGTCAAGGTGGGGATGGCTGAGCAAATCAGTGCAGGGCAGTGGAGGGATGGAAGAGCGGGAATGGTCACTTAAGTTCATACAACATAACCTGTCAAATTCTTTGCACCCATGCCCACGCAGTAAAAGCAAAAAATCAATTGCTGCTTGATTTTGGAATATAGCATGTCTAATGCTGTCTACATCAATTAACGAGTCAGCTATCGCTATGTTGGTAGCATTACTAAACTTGGCCAACCAACAGCCAGGTTTGTTCAGGCTCCTGAGGCCTTGTGCACTTGCAAGCCCAGGAGCCGATGAAGAGGCAGTGATTATCTTGGCAGTGTTCCAGAACTCAGCTGTATCTCTGCAGGCAGAAGTAAAAGCATGTATGCTGTGAGTATGAGAGTGGTGAGTTCAGTTTTGTTGGCTCCATAGTGCAATTGTCATCTTTAGAGAAAAGAGGGTTACTTTCCCCAAAGTAGATGGACCACCTTTAATTGCCATTGGCACTCTGGTCCATGCTCAGTCCGCACAGATGAAGAAAATGCCCTGCGGGAGTTGCATATGCATACTAAAACTCAAGGTTAGTTTTAGTTTGTGATTGAATTACACCGGTGTGAAACACTTGGGTAGCATGGTGTTGTGGCATTGACCCACCAAGCCATAGGGCTATTCCTTGTGCTGAGAAATGTGAAGGTGGTACAGCTATGTGCATTCAAGGTGCCTAAAATCTGCAGTTCCTGTGGGGGTAAAGCAGGGAATTTCCCACGGGGAGACAATGTATCCGGGCAGGCTGAGGGTGAGGCCTATACTAGGCCTAACTCCATGTTTGTTATCTGCAGAAGCTGTTTGGAAATCGAATATAATTAGCTCACGATCCTCTACTGTAAAAACATGTAGCATGGTGCCAGCTTTACCTGTCTGCCTATACAGCTTTAATAAGACAATTTAAATGCAATTGTTTTTGCCATGTAGACACATGTGCTTTACATCTCAAACCGTTTGTAATTATTTTTACAGAAAGCTGTCCTACCATCAGCAAGTTAAGCAGGTCTTAAATGCAATTTTCCAAGAACGTGCAGTGCTATCATCCCTGTGAGTAAAGCTGCATCTCGAAAACATCTTAATAAACTTACATTTATCTTAGAGGAGTGAACAGGCATTTTCCACATGACTGTAAATCTGACACACTTTAGATTTATTTCTTGATATTATTCGCAAATGTTTAACTGCTGTATGATGAATTTTCAGTAGTTTCTTGTGCGAAGAAAGTCAAAATAAGTTAAATTCTGCTGTATCTAAAACTCTTAAGGTATACTCTTAATCTTGTATCTAATTTTAGTAAATTTAAAGTTAAAAGAATGCAAAGGCATTCAGAGTGACTACCTCACTGAATTCAAAGGACTATTTTTCTTTCCATAGGTATACCTTAATCAGTATCTGTGTGCGTACAAGTGTGAAAGTGCTGCAGCAAATGTACTAAGAATGTTGTTTGAGTCTTTTATGTCTTTTGAGTTTATAAGTCAGACCTGTCAACTTTAAGTTGATCAAAATTTATGTAAAGTCTGTTGGTTTTCAGTTTGATTAAGAAGTTGAATTTTGGTAACCTCTGAAAGAAAGAAAAGAGAAAACAGACGCTTGTAGTCGAGTGAAGAAAATTTCCATGTTTGTGAGTGGTGGTGTTGTTTAGTGAATTTGTAACAGCTGGCAGAGGGGTGTAACTTGCTGCCTCAGAGCCAGAACTGGCTGAGTAGCATCCTGAGGCCAATTCTGTAAAGCATTTTGTGGCCTAAGAGTCAGTTAGCCCCGTAATAACTTTAACAAAGGCAAGTTTAATTTTGTTTTCCTGTACATGTGTGTGAATTGTCTCTGTTAATTTGTATTTTATCAGCATGTAAGTCTGGGTAGAGGCACCTATGAGATAGGACTTATTTTTTAAGTGCTTGACATTAATTTTTGCTTTCAATGATGTTAACTTTAAGCTCTGTTAGATTTATCTTAATTTTAAGTGAAGTTAAAGTTTAAGTTCTGTCAAAACATGAAATTCTAGATGTGTTGTTAAAGTAATGATATGAATTTACTAAGCTTTTACAGAGAGCATTACCCAGAAAACATTATTTGATGCTATACATATGTGTCTCTTTGTTCACAGCTATTTGTAATTTGTTTATGGTACCATTGATTATTTAGTTAAAACTAAACCACAACGCCGATCTGCAAGAAGTATATTGCTTTAAAGAATTGATATTAATAGAAGCTTGTTTAGAAGATTTAGAGAGACCCTCTCAGGTAAGGCCTGGACACTGGCCAAGCCCTGGCCCTAAGCTGATCGGGTACTGAATCTTTAATCCCAGATGTTTCTACCCTAAAACTGCAATTGAGTCATTTTGGCTCACCAATTGGGCTTGGAGAGCTGGAACCCCTTTTCAGGTAAACTTGACAACCTTGCCCGGGAAAGGTCTTCAAGTCTCACCTGTAAAATGGGACTCTCCCGTGATTGTGGACTCTGGGTAGTAGCTAATAGTTAAATGGTTAATGATCTGTATATTTTTAAAGTACTGTTCTCTATCTCTTATGTATTGCACCTGTAGTTGTATCTGTTGCCTTAATTACCTTTGCTCATAATGCAAAACCCACAATTGAGTGTATAATAACAGTCTTGCTCTCACCTGTGCCAGCTCTAATCTGCACCTAAAACACTGGGGCTACCTGCTTTCCTTCCAATGCAGAAGAACTGTCATCTTGGTCCCAGAGCTCAGAAGACAAATGTGGATTGCCAGTCCAAAATCCTGTACATGCAAGAATTGATGCCAGAAAAAAGCTGCTGGGACAGACGGGTTTGGCTCCTATGGGCTTCCTCTTCCATGCTCCTGAAACGCTGCGGGTATGTGAAGGCCTTGAAGGCTTCCTGAGGGAAGCAGGCAGGGCAAGGCAAGTTGAAGAAATGCCACGAAAAGAGGGGTCTTGAATTCCAGGTGGGGGAGGGGTGAGCAAGGTCCTGCAAGGCAAGTGAAGGCTTTGAGGGCAACAGAAGGCAACTGCTGCATTTACAGGGCAAGGCAAGGCAAGGGAGAGATAAGCAAGACAATGAGAGTTCTAGAAAAAGAAGGGAAGGGAAGGGAAGGCAAGGCTGGGCCTGGACAAATGGGTGGGGAAGTCAAGGTGGGGATGGCTGAGCAAATCAGTGCAGGGCAGTGGAGGGATGGAAGAGCGGGAATGGTCACTTAAGTTCATACAACATAACCTGTCAAATTCTTTGCACCCATGCCCACGCAGTAAAAGCAAAAAATCAATTGCTGCTTGATTTTGGAATATAGCATGTCTAATGCTGTCTACATCAATTAACGAGTCAGCTATCGCTATGCTGGTAGCATTACTAAACTTGGCCAACCAACAGCCAGGTTTGTTCAGGCTCCTGAGGCCTTGTGCACTTGCAAGCCCAGGAGCCGATGAAGAGGCAGTGATTATCTTGGCAGTGTTCCAGAACTCAGCTGTATCTCTGCAGGCAGAAGTAAAAGCATGTATGCTGTGAGTATGAGAGTGGTGAGTTCAGTTTTGTTGGCTCCATAGTGCAATTGTCATCTTTAGAGAAAAGAGGGTTACTTTCCCCAAAGTAGATGGACCACCTTTAATTGCCATTGGCACTCTGGTCCATGCTCAGTCCGCACAGATGAAGAAAATGCCCTGCGGGAGTTGCATATGCATACTAAAACTCAAGGTTAGTTTTAGTTTGTGATTGAATTACACCGGTGTGAAACACTTGGGTAGCATGGTGTTGTGGCATTGACCCACCAAGCCATAGGGCTATTCCTTGTGCTGAGAAATGTGAAGGTGGTACAGCTATGTGCATTCAAGGTGCCTAAAATCTGCAGTTCCTGTGGGGGTAAAGCAGGGAATTTCCCACGGGGAGACAATGTATCCGGGTAGGCTGAGGAGGCAGGGGTGCTGTTCCATAACTGTGGCAGTTCAGGGGTGGTGAGAAGGATGCCGATCAGACACTTTGTGAATGGCTTCTGAGGCGCAGCAGTGCTAAGGCATAAGGGATCTTGTCCAGTTGCCTTAGCCAGGGTCACCCAGATGTTTTGCTCCAGGGGGTGTATGGGTTGCAGGTATCCTGTTAAATCACAAACAGAAGAGCAGTTACCTCCCCCCTCTTCCTGCTCCCACCCATTACTCCTGCCGACGTAAGTGCGGAGTGGGTACTTGGCACCAGTGCCATTCCCCTGGAACAGTGATAGTAACCACCTTGTTTGCTTCTGCTCCTATCACCTCAAGTGGCGATAAGACCGGGTTTCCGGGGCGTGGTGGGGGGGGGGGTGGATACCATAGCTTGGCACCTGACAAGCAAGACTATGTGGGACTTTGAATGGATAGGGAGGGCAAAACCCACAGAGAAGACTGATCCTATAGTTCCAGTAGGGAGAATATGGGTAGAAGGAGCTGTGTTTTGAGTGCTTAAAGTGAACGGTCTTTCATTTTTCCAGTGTTTGTAACAGTGCAGCTGGAGAATAACTCATCTGAAATGCTGCCTTTTTCAGCCTAGAAATGAAACTCAAGATCCTTTCAGTATAGGAGATTAGATAAAAGTGGATCTTTACTGGAGCTCCAGGGACAGTTCCAGGAAGAATATCCACAAACGCCCACCCCTCCCCCCGGCTGAATACAGTCTTCTAGGTTTTAGGAAATTAGCATCATTGATCAAAAGCACCAATTCAGAGGACAAGTGGGGATGCAATTCCCCCCAGGTCAAGCCCCTTCTCTGGAGCCCCCCCACCCTTGGTACTAGTTGGACTTGTTGACTAAAATGTGTCTTGAAGATCTTGTTGTCAGGCTTGGTTCCCAGGAAGAAGCAAGACAGGAGAGGGGCCTTGTGCCCTCCAGGGCTTGGAGCTCTGCAATGAGTTTGGTCTTTCTGGCTGGGGAAAAACTACTGGCAAGGTCACAAATACAGAAAAGTAAAAAGGCAAAAATCACTTTGGCATCAGAAACAAAGGTAAAATTAATGTAAAAAGCAAGCTAAGATACATCTGAAAACTTCTCTGCTTTCTTCATCTTCCCCTTATGCAAAGAGGCTTTTGATTTGCAGGATTTTCATTTTATCCAAAGGCATTCATTCCATAGGTGCCAAAACCATCCCACAATGATAAGTGAAATATAGTCAGTAGGGACAATAGGGACTGGCATCCACCGCAAAGGAGAGGAAAGATCATTTCCAGAACACTAGTTTTATTTAACTGTGGTGAAAAGTGGGAGCTGAGTTTTGTTTAGAATTAGCCAGAAGAAGCTCTTAATTATTCTCTGCTGCTGCTGCTCTTATACCTTTTCATAATTACTGTGGCACATTAAGATTGGCTGCTAGCAAACAATGACAAGGCTGTCTAACAAACAATGGCAATTCAAGCAATAATACAATGAGCTATACTGATGCCTTCAGGTATTTCTAGTTTTTTACTCTTCATGTAGCTGTAACTTGCTGTAGTTCTGTGCTTCTTACAAAGTGCTAAAATCCCCTGTTCCCAGCACCTTTAGCCAAAACAAGACTCTCTGAGTACAGATTCAAGGACATATTCATTGCCTTAGGGCTTGAAAATATGTAAACAACTGTGAGATGGGGGGAGCAGGCCTGGGGTGGTTAACATCATCACCTGAGGGTACGATTGGAGAATTAAGGGCCAATATGCTAATGAAACAGAACTTATAAAAGGTGAAGAGCTCGTGACTCGGGGTCCATTTTGGGTGTCGTCCCCGACAGGGGACTTTGTTTGCCTGAATCTACCTTTAAGGCCTCTGCAGGCCTTAAATAAATTGTCTGCTTTTTATACTCCTAATTTGTCTTGGCCTCTGTTTCAGGTAGCCTGTCTTTTAGGCTACAATACAAGCAAAAGTAGAGTTGGTTACAAAAACCGGATGTGCTAGGAAGGCCGGAAGTTGGTATGACAGAGTTAAAAATTGGATGTGCTAGGGAGACCGGAAGTTTTAACCACAGAGTTAAAACTGAAGGTGCTAGGAAGACCGGAAGTTTTGTATCATAGAGTTGAATCGGAGTGTGCTAGGGAGACCGGAAGTTTTAATCACAGAGTTGAAACTGAAGGTGCTAGGAAAACCGGAAGGAGGAAGTGGAGTCAAGCAAGAAAGTTTTCTTCATTCTCTTTTCTTCATTATCTCGTGGACATGCACAACAAGCACAGGACCAAATATGGCAGGGCCTTTGACATGAATTCAGTCGCAGACACAAGCAGTAAGCAGGTCTAGGGTAGGGAATGGGCATGAAAGGGAATGCACAGCAATGGTGGTTTAGCAAGGCAAGACAGGTGAGGTTCATAGATTGCTGGCAGGCGGAAGTGGCCAGGAAAGACTGATTTGACTGGCCTTGCTCTCACCTGCACCATCTCTAATCTGCACCTAAAACACTGGGGCTACCTGCTTTCCTTCCAATGCAGAAGAACTGTCATTTTGGTTCCGGAGCCCAGAAGACAAATGTGGATTGCCTGTCCAAAATTCCATACATGCAAGAATTGATGCCAGGCAAAAGCTGCTGGGACAGACAGGTCTGGCTTCACGTGACCTCCTATGGGCTTCCTCTTCCATGCTCCTGAAACACTGCGGGTATGTGAAGGCCTTGAAGGCTTCTTGAGGGAAGCAGGCAGGGCAAGGCAAGTTGAAGAATTGTCACGAAAAGAAGGGTCTTGAATTCCAGGTGGGGGAGGGGTGAGCAAGGTCCTGCAAGGCAAGTGAGGGCTTTGAGGGCAACAGAAGGCAACTGCTGTGTTTACAGGGCAAGGCAAGGCAAGGGGGAGGTAGGCAAGGCAATGAGAGTCCCAGAAGGAGAAGGGAAGGCAAGGCTGGGCCTGGACAAATGGGTGGGGAAGTCAAGGTGGGGATGGCCGAGCAAGTCAGTGCAGGGCAGTGGAGGGATGGAAGAGCGGGAATGGTCACTTAAGTTCATACAACATAACCTGTCAAATTCTTTGCACCCATGCCCACGCAGTAAAAGCAAAAAATCAATTGCTGCTTGATTTTGGAATATAGCATGTCTAATGCTGTCTACATCAATTAACGAGTCAGCTATCGCTATGCTGGTAGCATTACTAAACTTGGCCAACCAACAGCCAGGTTTGTTCAGGCTCCTGAGGCCTTGTGCACTTGCAAGCCCAGGAGCCGATGAAGAGGCAGTGATTATCTTGGCAGTGTTCCAGAACTCAGCTGTATCTCTGCAGGCAGAAGTAAAAGCATGTATGCTGTGAGTATGAGAGTGGTGAGTTCAGTTTTGTTGGCTCCATAGTGCAATTGTCATCTTTAGAGAAAAGAGGGTTACTTTCCCCAAAGTAGATGGACCACCTTTAATTGCCATTGGCACTCTGGTCCATGCTCAGTCCGCACAGATGAAGAAAATGCCCTGCGGGAGTTGCATATGTATACTAAAACTCAAGGTTAGTTTTAGTTTGTGATTGAATTACACCGGTGTGAAACACTTGGGTAGCATGGTGTTGTGGCATTGACCCACCAAGCCATAGGGCTATTCCTTGTGCTGAGAAATGTGAAGGTGGTACAGCTATGTGCATTCAAGGTGCCTAAAATCTGCAGTTCCTGTGGGGGTAAAGCAGGGAATTTCCCACGGGGAGACAATGTATCCGGGCAGGCTGAGGAGGCAGGGGTGCTGTTCCATAACTGTGGCAGTTCAGGGGTGGTGAGAAGGATGCCGATCAGACACTTTGTGAATGGCTTCTGAGGCGCAGCAGTGCTAAGGCATAAGGGATCTTGTCCAGTTGCCTTAGCCAGGGTCACCCAGATGTTTTGCTCCAGGGGGTGTATGGGTTGCAGGTATCCTGTTAAATCACAAACAGAAGAGCAGTTACCTCCCCCCTCTTCCTGCTCCCACCCATTACTCCTGCCGACGTAAGTGCGGAGTGGGTACTTGGCACCAGTGCCATTCCCCTGGAACAGTCATAGTAACCACCTTGTTTGCTTCTGCTCCTATCACCTCAAGTGGCGATAAGACCGGGTTTCTGGGGCGTGGTGGGGGGGGGGGTGGATACCATAGCTTGGCACCTGACAAGCAAGACTATGTGGGACTTTGAATGGATAGGGAGGGCAAAACCCACAGAGAAGACTGATCCTATAGTTCCAGTAGGGAGAATATGGGTAGAAGGAGCTGTGTTTTGAGTGCTTAAAGTGAATGGTCTTTCATTTTTCCAGTGTTTGTAACAGTGCAGCTGGAGAATAACTCATCTGAAATGCTGCCTTTTTCAGCCTAGAAATGAAACTCAAGATCCTTTCAGTATAGGAGATAAGATAAAAGTGGATCTTTACTGGAGCTCCAGGGACAGTTCCAGGAAGAATATCCACAAACGCCCACCCCTCCCCCCGGCTGAATACAGTCTTCTAGGTTTTAGGAAATTAGCATCATTGATCAAAAGCACCAATTCAGAGGACAAGTGGGGAATGC
>JAXCHO010000359.1:0-68464 GCA_036630365.1 Acanthiza pusilla | reverse complement strand
TAATGGAATGGAATATAATGGAATGGAATGGAACGAAATGGCATGGAATGGAATGGAATGGAATGGAATGGAATGGAATTGGAATGGGATGGGATTGAATAGAACAGGAATGGAATGGATTGGAATGGAATGGAATGGAATGGAATGGAATGGAATGGAATGGAATGGAATGGAATGGAATGGAATGGCGTGGAATGGAATGGAATGGCGTGGAATGGAATGGAATTGGAATGGGATGGAAGTGGGATGGGATGGGACGGGATGGGATGGGATGGGATGGAATGGAATGGAATGGAATGGAGTGGAATGGATTGGAATGGAATGGAATGAAATGGAATGGAATGGAATGGATTAGATTAGGAATGGAATGGAATGTTATGGCATGATATGAAATGGAATGGAATTTTATGGCATGATATGCAATGGAATGGAATGGAATGTATTGAAATGTAATGGAATGGAATGTAATGTAATGGAATGGAATGGAATGGAATGGAATGGAATGGAATGGAACGGCATGGAAAGGAATGGAATGGAATGGAATGGAATGGAATGGAATGGAATGGAATGGAATGGAATGGAATGGAATGGAATGGAATGGAATAAGATGGAATGGAAGAAATGGGATGGAAATGGAATGGAATGGAATGGAATGGCATGGCATGGAATGGAATGGAATGGAGTGGAATGGAATGGAATGGAGTGGAATGGAATGGAATGGAATGGAATGGACTGGAATGGAACGAAATGGCATGGAATGGAATGGAATGGAATGGAATTGGAATGGGATGGGATTGAATAGAACAGGAAAGGAATGGAATGGAATGGAATGGAATGGAATGGAATGGAATGGAATGGAATGGAATGGAATGGAATGGAATGGAATGGAAGGGCGTGGAATGGAATGGAATGGCGTGGAATGGAATGGAATTGGAATGGGATGGAAGTGGGATGGGATGGGACGGGATGGGATGGGATGGGATGGAATGGAATGGAATGGAATGGAATGGAATGGAATGGAATGGAATGAAATGGAATGGAATGGAATGGATTAGATTAGGAATGGAATGGAATGTTATGGCATGATATGAAATGGAATGGAATTTTATGGCATGATATGAAATGGAATGGAATGGAATGGAATGAAATGTAATGTAATGTAATGTAATGGAATGGAATGGAATGGAATGGAATGGAATGGAACGGCATGGAATGGTATGGAATGGAATGGAATGGAATGGAATGGAATGGAATGGAATGCAATGGAATGGAATGGAATGGTATAGAATTGGAATGGAATGGAATGGAATTGAATGGAATGGAATGGAATGGAATGGAATGGAATGGAAGTGGGATGGAATGGAATGGAATGGGATGTAAATGGAATGGAATGGAATGGAATGGAATGGAATGGAATGGAATGGAATGGAATGGAATGCAATGGGATGGGATGGAATGGTATAGAATTGGAATGGAATGGAATGGAATGGAATGGAATGGAATGGAATGGAATGGAATGGAATGGAATGGAATGGAATGGAATGGAAGTGGGATGGAATGGAATGGAATGGGATGTAAAAGGAATGGAATGGAATGGAATGGAAATGGAATGGAATGGAATGGAATGGAATGGAATGGAATGGAATGGAATGGAATGGAATGGAATGGAATGGAATGGAATGGAATGGAATGGAATGGAATGGAAAGGCACTGAATGGAATAGCATGAAATGGCATGAAATGGAATGGAACGGAATGGAGATGGAACGGGGATGGAATTGCATAGAATAGGTGTGGAGTGGAATGAATGGTATGGAATGGAATGGAATGGAATGGAATGGAATGGAATGGAATGGAATGGAATGGCATGACATGGAATGGAATGGAATGGAATGGAAGGGAATGGAATGGAATGGAATGGCATGGAATGGAATGGGATGGAATGGAATGGAATGGGATGGAATGGAATGGAATGGAATGAAATGGAAAGGCACTGAATGGAATGTCATGGAATGGCATGGCATGGAATGGAATGGAACGGAATGGAAGTGGAACGGGATGGAATTGCATAGAATAGGAATGGAATGGAATGGAATGGAATGGAATGGAATGGAATGGAATGGAATGGAATGGAATGGAATGGAATGGAATGGAATGGAATGGAAATGAAGTGGGATGGAGTGGGGTGGAAATTCGATGGGATGTGTTCTGATGGGATGGTATGGGATGGGGTGGAGTGGAATGGAATGGAATGGAATATCATGGGATGGAATGGAACGGAATGGAATGGCATGGCATGGAATAGAATGGAATGGAATAGAATTGAACGGAATGGAATGGAATGGAATGGAATGGCATGGAATGGAATGGAATGGATTGGGATGGAATGGAATGAAATGGCATGCAATGGATTGGAATGTAATGAAATGGAAAGGGACTGAAAGAAATGGCATGGAATGGCATGGAATGGAATGGAATGGAATGGAATGGAATTGCATAGAATAGGAATGGAATGGAATGTGATGGAAATGGAATGGGATGGAGTGGAATGGAATGGGATGGAATGGAATGGAATGGAATGGAATGGAATGGAATGGAATGAAATGGAATGGAATGGAATGGGTTAGATTAGGAATGGAATGGAATGTTATGGCATGATATGAAATGGAATGGAATTTTATGGCATGATATGAAATGGAATGGAATGGAATGGAATGAAATGTAATGTAATGGAATGTAATGGAATGGAATGGAATGGAATGGAATGGAATGGAATGGAATGGAATGGAATGGAATGGATTAGATTAGGAATGGAATGGAATGTTATGGCATGATATGAAATGGAATGGAATTTTATGGCATGATATGAAATGGAATGGAATGGAATGTATTGAAATGTAATGGAATGTAATGTAATGTAATGTAATGGAATGGAATGGAATGGAATGGAATGGAATGGAATGGAATGGAACGGCATGGAAAGGAATGGAATGGAATGGAATGGAATGGAATGGAATGGAATGGAATGGAATGGAATGGAATGGAATGGAATGGAATGGAATAAGATGGAATGGAAGAAATGGGATGGAAATTGAATGGAATGGAATGGAATGGCATGGCATGGAATGGAATGGAATGGAGTGGAATGGAATGGAATGGAGTGGAATGGAATGGAATGGAATGGAATGGAATGGAATGGAATGGAATGGAATGGAATGGAATTGAATGGAATGGAATGGAACGAAATGGCATGGAATGGAATGGAATGGAATGGAATTGGAATGGGATGGGATTGAATAGAACAGGAATGGAATGGAATGGAATGGAATGGAATGGAATGGAATGGAATGGAATGGAATGGAATGGCGTGGAATGGAATGGAATGGCGTGGAATGGAATGGAATTGGAATGGGATGGAAGTGGGATGGGATGGGACGGGACGGGATGGGATGGGATGGGATGGAATGGAATGGAATGGAATGGAATGGAATGGAATGGAATGGAATGGAATGGAATGGAATGGAATGAAATGGAATGGATTAGATTAGGAATGGAATGGTATGTTATGGCATGATATGAAATGGAATGGAATTTTATGGCATGATATGAAATGGAATGGAATGGAATGTAATGAAATGTAATGTAATGGAATGTAATGTAATGGAATGGAATGGAATGGAATGGAATGGAATGGAACGGCATGGAATGGTATGGAATAGAATGGAATGGAACGGAATGGAATGGAATGGAATGGAATGGAATGGAATGGATGGAATGGAATGCAATGGAATGGGATGGAATGGTATAGAATTGGAATGGAATGGAATGGAATGGAATGGAATGGAATGGAATGGAATGGAATGAAATGGAAGTGGGATGGAATGGAATGGGATGTAAATGGAATGGAATGGAATGGAATGGAAGGAATGGAATGGAATGGAATGGAATGGAATGGAATGCAATGGAATGGGATGGAATGGTATAGAATTGGAATGGAATGGAATGGAATGGAATGGAATGGAATGGAATGGAATGGAATGGAATGGAATGGAATGGAATGGAAGTGGGATGGAATGGAATGGAATGGATGTAAAAGGAATGGAATGGAATGGAATGGAAATGGAATGGAAATGGAATGGAATGGAATGGAATGGAATGGAATGGAATGGAATGGAATGGAATTGGAATGGAATGGAATGGAATGGAATGGAATGGAAAGGCACTGAATGGAATAGCATGAAATGGTTGAAATGGAATGGAACGGAATGGAGATGGAACGGGATGGAATTGCATAGAATAGGTGTGGAGTGGAATGGAATGGAATGGAATGGAATGGAATGGAATGGAATGGAATGGAATGGAATGCAATGGAATGGAATGGAATGGAATGGAATGGCATGACATGGAATGGAATGGAATGGAATGGAATGGAATGGAATGGAATGGAATGGAATGGAATGGAATGGCATGGAATGGAATGGGATGGAATGGAATGGAATGGGATGGAATGGAATGGAATGGAATGAAATGGAATGGAATGGGAGTGGGATGGAATGGAATGGAATGGAATGGGATGTAAAAGGAATGGAATGGAAATGGAATGGAATGGAATGGAATGGATGGAATGGAATGGAATGGAATGGAATGGAATGGAATGGAATGGAAAGGCACTGAATGGAATAGCATGAAATGGCATGAAATGGAAGGAACGGAATGGAGATGGAACGGGATGGAATTGCATAGAATAGGTGTGGAGTGGAATGGAATGGAATGGAATGGAATGGAATGGAATGGAATGGAATGGAATGGAATGGCATGACATGGAATGGAATGGAATGGAATGGAATGGAATGGAATGGAATGGAATGGAATGGAATGGAATGGCATGGAATGGAATGGGATGGAATGGAATGGAATTGGATGGAATGGAATGGAATGGAATGAAATGGAGAGGCACTGAATGGAATGTCATGGAATGGCATGGCATGGAATGGAATGGAACGGAATGGAAGTGGAACGGGATGGAATTGCATAGAATAGGAATGGAATGGAATGGAATGGAATGGAATGGAATGGAATGGAATGGAATGGAATGGAATGGAATGGAAGGGAATGGAATGGAATGGAAATGAAATGGGATGGAGTGGGGTGGAAATTCGATGGGATGTGTTCTGATGGGATGGTATGGGATGGGGTGGAGTGGAATGGAATGGAATGGAATATCATAGGATGGAATGGAACGGAATGGAATGGCATGGCATGGAATAGAATGGAATGGAATAGAATTGAACGGAATGGAATGGAATGGAATGGAATGGCATGGAATGGAATGGAATGGATTGGGATGGAATGGGATGAAATGGCATGCAATGCATTGGAATGTAATGAAATGGAAAGGGACTGAAAGAAATGGCATGGAATGGCATGGAATGGAATGGAATGGAATGGAATGGAATGGAATGGAATGGAATGGAATGGAATGGAATGGAATGGAATGGAATGGAATGGAGCGAGATGGGATGGAAAGGAAATGGGATGGAGTGGGGTGGAAATTGAGATGGGATGTGTTCTGATGGGATGGGATGGGATGGGATGGGATGGGATGGAATGGAATGGAATGGAATGGAATGGAATGGAATGGAAGAATGGAATGGAATGGAATGGAATGGTAGGGCATGGAATGGAATGGAATGGAATGGAATGGAATGGAATGGAATGGAATAAGATGGAATGGAAGAAATGGGATGGAAATGGAAAGGAATGGAATGGAATGGAATGGCATGGCATGGCATGGAATGGAATGGAGTGGAATGGAATGGAATGGAGTGGAATGGAATGGAATGGAATGGAATGGAATGGAATGGAATGGGATGGAATGGACTGGAATGGAACGAAATGGCATGGAATGGAATGGACTGTAATGGAATTGGAATGGGATGGGATTGAATAGAACAGGAATGGAATGGAATGGAATGGAATGGAATGGAATGGAATGGAATGGAATGGAATGGAATGAAATGGCGTGGAATGGAATGGAATGGCGTGGAATGGAATGGAATTGGAATGGGATGGAAGTGGGATGGGATGGGACGGGATGGGATGGGATGGGATGGAATGGAATGGAATGGAATGGAATGGAATGGAATGGAATGGAATGGAATGGAATGGAATGGAATGAAATGGAATGGAATGGAATGGATTAGATTAGGAATGGAATGGAATGTTATGGCATGATATGAAATGGAATGGAATTTTATGGCATGATATGAAATGGAATGGAATGGAATGTATTGAAATGTAATGGAATGTAATGTAATGGAATGGAATGGAATGGAATGGAATGGAATGGAATGGAACGGCATGGAAAGGAATGGAATGGAATGGAATGGAATGGAATGGAATGGAATGGAATGGAATGGAATGGAATGGAATGGAATGGAATAAGATGGAATGGAAGAAATGGGATGGAAATGGAATGGAATGGAATGGAATGGCATGGCATGGAATGGAATGGAATGGAGTGGAATGGAATGGAATGGAGTGGAATGGAATGGAATGGAATGGAATGGAATGGAATGGAATGGAATGGAATGGAATGGAATTGAATGGAATGGAATGGAACGAAATGGCATGGAATGGAATGGAATGGAATGGAATTGGAATGGGATGGGATTGAATAGAACAGGAATGGAATGGAATGGAATGGAATGGAATGGAATGGAATGGAATGGAATGGAATGGAATGGAATGGAATGGCGTGGAATGGAATGGAATGGCGTGGAATGGAATGGAATTGGAATGGGATGGAAGTGGGATGGGATGGGACGGGATGGGATGGGATGGGATGGAATGGAATGGAATGGAATGGAATGGAATGGAATGGAATGGAATGGAATGGAATGGAATGGAATGAAATGGAATGGAAGAAATGGGATGGAAATGGAATGGAATGGAATGGAATGGCATGGCATGGAATGGAATGGAATGGAGTGGAATGGAATGGAATGGAGGTGGAATGGAATGGAATGGAATGGAATGGAATGGAATGGAATGGAATGGAATGGAATGGAATTGAATGGAATGGAATGGAACGAAATGGCAGGGAATGGATTAGATTAGGAATGGAATGGAATGTTATGGCATGATATGAAATGGAATGGAATTTTATGGCATGATATGAAATGGAATGGAATGGAATGTAATGAAATGTAATGTAATGGAATGTAATGTAATGGAATGGAATGGAATGGAATGGAATGGAATGGAACGGCATGGAATGGTATGGGATAGAATGGAATGGAACGGAATGGAATGGAATGGAATGGAATGGAATGGAATGCAATGGAATGGGATGGAATGGTATAGAATTGGAATGGAATGGAATGGGATGTAAATGGAATGGAATGGAATGGAATGGATTCGAATGGAATGGAATGGAATGGAATGGAATGGAATGCAATGGAATGCAATGGAATGGGATGGAATGGTATAGAATTGGAATGGAATGGAATGGAATGGAATGGAATGGAATGGAATGGAATGGAATGGAATGGAATGGAAGTGGGATGGAATGGAATGGAATGGGATGTAAAAGGAATGGAATGGAATGGAATGGAAATGGAATGGAAATGGAATGGAATGGAATGGAATGGAATGGAATGGAATGGAATGGAATGGAATGGAATGGAATGGAATGGAATGGAATGGAATGAAATGGAATGGAATGGAATGGATTAGATTAGGAATGGAATGGAATGTTATGGCATGATATGAAATGGAATGGAATTTTATGGCATGATATGAAATGGAATGGAATGGAATGTATTGAAATGTAATGGAATGTAATGTAATGGAATGGAATGGAATGGAATGGAATGGAATGGAATGGAACGGCATGGAAAGGAATGGAATGGAATGGAATGGAATGGAATGGAATGGAATGGAATGGAATGGAATGGAATGGAATGGAATGGAATAAGATGGAATGGAAGAAATGGGATGGAAATGGAATGGAATGGAATGGAATGGCATGGCATGGAATGGAATGGAATGGAGTGGAATGGAATGGAATGGAGTGGAATGGAATGGAATGGAATGGAATGGAATGGAATGGAATGGAATGGAATGGAATGGAATTGAATGGAATGGAATGGAACGAAATGGCATGGAATGGAATGGAATGGAATGGAATTGGAATGGGATGGGATTGAATAGAACAGGAATGGAATGGAATGGAATGGAATGGAATGGAATGGAATGGAATGGAATGGAATGGAATGGAATGGAATGGAATGGCGTGGAATGGAATGGAATGGCGTGGAATGGAATGGAATTGGAATGGGATGGAAGTGGGATGGGATGGGACGGGATGGGATGGGATGGGATGGAATGGAATGGAATGGAATGGAATGGAATGGAATGGAATGGAATGGAATGGAATGGAATGGAATGAAATGGAATGGATTAGATTAGGAATGGAATGGAATGTTATGGCATGATATGAAATGGAATGGAATTTTATGGCATGATATGAAATGGAATGGAATGGAATGTAATGAAATGTAATGTAATGGAATGTAATGTAATGGAATGGAATGGAATGGAATGGAATGGAATGGAACGGCATGGAATGGTATGGGATAGAATGGAATGGAACGGAATGGAATGGAATGGAATGGAATGGAATGGAATGCAATGGAATGGGATGGAATGGTATAGAATTGGAATGGAATGGAATGGAATGGAATGGAATGGAATGGAATGGAATGGAATGGAATGGAATGGAATGAAATGGAAGTGGGATGGAATGGAATGGGATGTAAATGGAATGGAATGGAATGGAATGGATTCGAATGGAATGGAATGGAATGGAATGGAATGGAATGCAATGGAATGCAATGGAATGGGATGGAATGGTATAGAATTGGAATGGAATGGAATGGAATGGAATGGAATGGAATGGAATGGAATGGAATGGAATGGAATGGAATGGAAGTGGGATGGAATGGAATGGAATGGGATGTAAAAGGAATGGAATGGAATGGAATGGAAATGGAATGGAAATGGAATGGAATGGAATGGAATGGAATGGAATGGAATGGAATGGAATGGAATGGAATGGAAAGGCACTGAATGGAATAGCATGAAATGGCATGAAATGGAATGGAACGGAATGGAGATGGAACGGGATGGAATTGCATAGAATAGGTGTGGAGTGGAATGGAATGGAATGGAATGGAATGGAATGGAATGGAATGGAATGGAATGGAATGGAATGGAATGCAATCGTATTGAATGGAATGGAATGGAATGGCATGACATGGAATGGAATGGAATGGAATGGAATGGAATGGAATGGAATGGAATGGAATGGAATGGAATGGAATGGAATGGCATGGAATGGAATGGGATGGAATGGAATGGAATGGGATGGAATGGAATGGAATGGAATGAAATGGAAAGGCACTGAATGGAATGTCATGGAATGGCATGGCATGGAATGGAATGGAACGGAATGGAAGTGGAACGGGATGGAATTGCATAGAATAGGAATGGAATGGAATGGAATGGAATGGAATGGAATGGAATGGAATGGAATGGAATGGAATGGAATGGAATGGAATGGAAGGGAATGGAATGGAATGGAAATGAAATTGGATGGAGTGGGGTGGAAATTCGATGGGATGTGTTCTGATGGGATGGTATGGGATGGGGTGGAGTGGAATGGAATGGAATGGAATATCATGGGATGGAATGGAACGGAATGGAATGGCATGGCATGGAATAGAATGGAATGGAATAGAATTGAACGGAATGGAATGGAATGGAATGGAATGGCATGGAATGGAATGGAATGGATTGGGATGGAATGGGATGAAATGGCATGCAATGGATTGGAATGTAATGAAATGGAAAGGGACTGAAAGAAATGGCATGGCATGGAATGGAATGGAATGGAATGGAATGGAATGGAATGGAATGGAATGGAATGGAATGGAATGGAATGGAGCGAGATGGGATGGAAAGGAAATGGGATGGAGTGGGGTGGAAATTGAGATGGGATGTGTTCTGATGGGATGGGATGGGATGGGATGGGATGGAATGGAATGGAATGGAATGGAATGGAATGGAATGGAATGGAATGGAATGGAATGGTATGGCATGGAATGGAATGGAATGGAATGGAATAAGATGGAATGGAAGAAATGGGATGGAAATGGAATGGAATGGAATGGAATGGAATGGCATGGCATGGCATGGAATGGAATGTAGTGGAATGGAATGGAATTGAGTGGAATGGAATGGAATGGAATGGAATGGAATGGAATGGAATGGAATGGAACGAAATGGCATGGAATGGAATGGAATGTAATGGAATTGGAATGGGATGGGATTGAATAGAACAGGAATGGAATGGAATGGAATGGAATGGAATGGAATGGAATGGAATGGAATGGAATGGAATGGAATGGAATGGAATGGAATGGAATGGCGTGGAATGGAATGGAATGTCGTGGAATGGAATGGAATTGGAATGGGATGGAAGTGGGATGGGATGGGACGGGATGGGATGGGATGGGATGGAATGGAATGGAATGGAATGGAATGGAATGGAATGGAATGGAATGGAATGAAATGGAATGGAATGGAATGGATTAGATTAGGAATGGAATGGAATGTTATGGCATGATATGAAATGGAATGGAATTTTATGGCATGATATGAAATGGAATGGAATGGAATGTATTGAAATGTAATGTAATGTAATGTAATGTAATGTAATGTAATGGAATGGAATGGAATGGAACGGCATGGAAAGGAATGGAATGGAATGGAATGGAATGGAATGGAATGGAATGGAATGGAATGGAATGGAATGGAATGGAATAAGATGGAATGGAAGAAATGGGATGGAAATGGAATGGAATGGAATGGAATGGCATGGCATGGAATGGAATGGAATGGAGTGGAATGGAATGGAATGGAGTGGAATGGAATGGAATGGAATGGAACGGAATGGACTGGAATGGAACGAAATGGCATGGAATGGAATGGAATGGAATGGAATTGGAATGGGATGGGATTGAATAGAACACGAATGGAATGGAATGGAATGGAATGGAATGGAATGGAATGGAATGGAATGGAATGGAATGGAATGGAATGGCGTGGAATGGAATGGAATGGCATGGAATGGAATGGAATTGGAATGGGATGGAAGTGGGATGGGATGGGACGGGATGGGATGGGATGGGATGGAATGGAATGGAATGGAATGGAATGGAATGGAATGGAATGGAATGAAATGGAATGGAATGGAATGGATTAGATTAGGAATGGAATGGAATGTTATGGCATGATATGAAATGGAATGGAATTTTATGGCATGATATGAAATGGAATGGAATGGAATGGAATGGAATGTAATGTAATGGAATGGAATAGAATGGAATGGAATGGAATGGAACGGCATGGAATGGTATGGAATAGAATGGAATGGAATGGAATGGAATGGAATGGAATGGAATGGAATGGAATGGAATGGAATGCAGTGGAATGGGATGGAATGGTATAGAATTGGAATGGAATGGAATGGAATGGAATGGAATGGAATGGAATGGAATGGAATGGAATGGAATGGAATGGAAGTGGGATGGAATGGAATGGAATGGAATGGAATGGAATGGAATGGAATGGAATGGAATGGAATGGAATGGAATGGAATAGGATGGAATGGAATGGAATGGAAATAGAATGGGATGGAATTGGATGGAAGTGGGATGGGATGGGACGGGATGGGATGGGATTGGATTTAATGGAATGGAATGGAATGGACTGGAATGGAATTCAATGGATTGGAATGGCATGGGATGGAAAAGAAATGGGATGGAAAGGGATGGAAATGAAATGGGATTGAATGGGATGGAAATGGGATGGGATGGGATGGGATGGGATGGGATGGAATGGAATGGAATGGAATGGAATGGAATGGAATGGAATGGAATGGAATGGAATGGAATGGAATGGCATGGAAGGGTATGTCATGGAATGAAATGGAGTGGAGTGGAATGGAATGGAATGGAATGGAAAGGAATGGAATGGAATGGAATGGAATGGAATGGAATGGAATGGAATGGAATGGAATGGAATGGAATGGAATGGAATGGAATGGAATGGAATGGAAGGGAAGGGAATGGAACGTAATGGAATGGCATGGAATGGAATGGAATGGAATGAAATAGAAGGGAACGGAATGGAACGGAATGGTATTGCATGGCGTGGAATGGAATGGTATGGGATGGAATGGGATGAAATGGCATGGAATGGAATGGAATGGAATGAAATGGAAAGGGACAGAAAGGAATGGCATTGAATGGCATGGAATGGCATGGAATGGCATGGAATGGAATGGAATGGAATGGAATGGAATGGAATTGCATAGAATAGGATTGGAATGGAATGGGATGGAAATGGAAAGGAATGGAATGGAATGGCATGGAATGGAATGTGATTGTATGGCATGGAATGGAAATAAAATGGGACGGAAAGGGATGGAAATGGGATGGGATGGGATGGGATGGGATGGGATGGGATGGGATGGGATGGGATGGGATGGGATGGGCTGGGATGGGATGGGATGGGATGGGATGGGATGGGATGGGATGGGATGGGATGGGATGGGATGGGATGGGATGGGATGGGATGGGATGGGATGGGATGGGATGGGATGCGATGGGACGGGACGGGACGAGACGGGACGGGATGGGATGGGATGGAAAGTAATGGCACGACATGGAAGGGCATGGCATGGAATGGAATGGATTGAAATGGAATCGGATGGAATGGGATAGAATAGGAATAGAATGGCATGGTATGGAATGGAATGGAATGGAATGGAATGGAATGGAATGGAATGGAATGGAATAGAATGGAATGGAATGGAATGGAATGGGATGGAATGGAATGTAATTGTATGGAATGGAATGGAATGGAATGGAACGGAATGGAAAGGTACTGAAAGGAATGGAATGAAATGGATTGAAATGGAATGGAGTGGAATGGAACGGAATGGAAATGGAACGAGATGAAACTGCATAGAATAGGTATGGAATGGAATGGAATGGAATGGAATGGAATGGAATGGAATGGAATGGAATGGAATGGAATGGAATGGGATGGAATGGAATGGAATGGAAGGGAATGGAATAGACTGGCATGGAATGGATTGGAATGGGATGGAATGGGATGGAAATGGGATGGGATGGGATGGGATGGGACGAGATGGGACGGGATTGAATGGAATGTCATGGGATGGAATGGAACGGAATGGAATGGCATGGGATGGAATAGAATGGAATGGAATGGAATGGAACGGAATGGAAGGGAATGGAATGGAATGGAATGGCGTGGAATGGAATGGAATGGATTCGGACGGAATGGGATGAAATGGCATGCAATGGAATGGAATGTAATGAAATGGAAACGGACTTAAAGAAATGGCATGGAATGGCATGGAATGGAATGGAATGGAATGGAATGGAATGGAATGGAATGGAATGGAATGAAATGGAATGGAATGGAATGGAATGGCACGTCACAGACTGGAAAGGAATGGAATGGAATGGAATGGAATGGAATGGAATGGAATGGAATGGAATGGAATGGAATGGAATGGGAAAAAATGGGATGGAAATGTTATGGACTGGAACGACATGGCGTGGCATGGAATGGAACGGAATGGAAATGGAATGCAATGAAATGGAATGGAATGGAAATGAGACGGGATTGAATGGTATATAATGGCATAGTATACGAATGGAATGGAATTGAGTGGATGGGAATGGAATGGAACGGAATGGAATGGAATGGAATGGAATGGAACGGAATGGAAATGGAACGGGATGGAATTGCATAGAATAGGAATGGAATGGAATGGAATGGAATGAAATGGAATGGAATGGAATGGAATGGAATGGAATGGAATGGAATGGAATGGAATGGAATGGAATGGGATGGGATGGAATGGCATGGGATGGAATGGGATGGATTGGCATGGAGTGGAATGGAATGGAATGAAGTGGAAGGGAATGGAATGGAATGGAATGGAATGGAATGGAATGGAATGGAATGGAATGGAATGGAATGGAATGGAATGGAATGGAATGGGATGGAATGGAACGTAACGTAATGGAATGGAATGGAATGGAATGGAATGGAATGGAATGGAATGGAATGGAATGGAATGGAACGTAATGGAATGGCATGGAACGGAATGGAATGGAATGGAATGGAATGGAATGGAATGGAATGGAATGGAATGGAATGGGATGGGATGGAATGGAATGGAATGGAATGGAATGGAATGGAATAGACTGGCATGGAATGGATTGGAATGGGATGGAATGGGATGGAAATGGGATGGGATGGGATGGGATGGGACGGGATGGGACGGGATGGAATGGAATGGAATGGAATGAAATGGAATGGAATGGCATGGAAGGGCATGACATGGAATGGAATGTATTGAAATGGAATAGGATGGAATGGAATAGAATAAGAATAGAATGGCATGGAACGGAATGGAATGGAATGGCATGGAATGGCACTTAAAGGAATGGCATGGAATGGAATGGAATGGCATGGCATGGAATGGCATGGAATGGAATGGAATGGAATGGAATGGAATGGAATGGAATGGAATGGAATGGCATGGAATGGAATGGAATGGAATTTAGTCAAACGGCATGGAAATTGAATGGGATGGAATGGAACGGAATGGAATGGGTTGGCATGGAATGGCAGTTAAAGGAAGGGCATGGAATGGAATGGAATGGCATGGCATGGAATGGCATGGAATGGAATGGAATGGAATGGAATGGAATGGAATGGAATGGAATGGAATTTAGTCAAACGGCATGGAAATTGAATGGGATGGAATGGAATGGAATGGAATGGGATGGAATGGAATGGCATGGAATGGAATGGAATGGCATGGAATGGAACAGCGTGGAATGGAATGGAATGGAATGGAATGGAATGGAATGGAATGGAATGGGATGGAATGGAATGGGATGCATGGAATGGGATGAAATGGCACAGAATAGGAATGGAATGGAATGGAATGAAATGGAATGCAATGGAATGGAATGGGATGGAAGTGGAATGTAATGGATTGGAAGTGAAATGGAATGGAGTGGGGTCGAAATTGGATAGGATGTGTTGTGATGGGATGGGATGGGTGGAATGGACAGGTGTCAGGAATGGAATGGAATGTCATGGGATGGAATGGAATGGCATGGAATGGAATGGAATGGAATGGAATGGCATGGAATGGAAATGAAATGGGATGGAAAGGGATGGAAATGAAATGGGATGGAATGGGATGGAAATGAAATGGGATGGGATGTGATGGGATGGGATGGAATGGAATGGAATGGAATGGAATGGAATGGAATGGAATGGAATGGAATGGCATGGAAAGGCATGACATGGAATATAATGTACTGAAATGTAATAGGATGGAATGGAATAGAATAGGAATAGAATGGCATGAAATGGAATGGAATGGCATGGATTGGAATGCAATGGAATGGCATGGAATGGAATGGAATGGAACGGAACGGAACGGAACGGGACGGGATGGAATGGAATGGAATGGAATGGAATGGAATGGAATGGAATGGAATGGAACGTAGTCAAACGGCATGGAAATTGAATGGGAGGGAATGGAATGGAAATGTAATGGGATGGAATGGGATGGAAGTGGGATGGGACGGAATGGAATGGAATGGAATGGCATCGAATGGAATGGAATGGAATGGAATGGAATGGAATGGAATGGAATGGAATGGAATGGAATGGAATGGGATGGTATAGAATAGGAATGGAATGGAATGGAATGGAATGGAATGGAATGGAATGGAATGGAATGGAATGGAATGGAATGGATTGGAATGGCATGGAATGGCATGGAATGGCATAGAATAGGAATGGAATGGAATGGAATGGAATGGAATGGAATGGAATGGAATGGAATGGAATGGAATGGAATGGAATGGCATGGAATGGCATGGAATGGCATAGAATTGGAATGGAATGGAATGGAATGGAATGGAATGGAAATGGAAGGGCACTGAATGGAGTAGCATGAAATGGCATGAAATGGAATGGAACGGAATGGAAATGGAACGAGATGGAATTGCATAGAATAGGTGTGGAATGGAATGGAATGGAATGGAATGGAATGGAATGGAATGGAATGGAATGGAATGGAATGGAATGGAATGGAATGGCATGACATGGAATGGAATGGAATGGAACGGAATGGAATGGAATGGAATGGAATGCAATGGCATGGAATGGAATGGGATGGAATGGAATGGAATGGAATGAAATGGAAAGGCACTGAATGGAAGTCATGGAATGGCATGGCATGGAATGGAATGGAACGGAATGGAAGTGGAACGGGATGGAATTGCATAGAATAGGAATGGAATGGAATGGAATGGTATGGAATGGAATGGAATGGAATGGAAGGGAATGGAATGGAATGGAAATGAAATGGGATGGAGTGGGGTGGAAATTCGATGGGATGTGTTGTGATGGGATGGTATGGGATGGGGTGGAGTGGAATGGAATGGAATGGAATATCATGGGATGGAATGGAACGGAATGGAATGGCATGGCATGGAATAGAATGGAATGGAATGGAATGGAATGGAATGGCATGGAATGGAATGGAATGGATTGGGATGGAATGGGATGAAATGGCATGCAATGGATTGGAATGTAATGAAATGGAAAGGGACTGAAAGAAATGGCATGGAATGGCATGGAATGGAATGGAATGGAATGGAATGGAGTGGAATGGAATGGAATGGAATGGAATGGAATGGAATGGAATGGAATGGAATGGAATGGAATTTCATATAATAGGAATGGAATGGAATGTGATGGAAATGGAATGGGATGGAATGGAAAGGAATGGGATGGAATGGAATGGAATGGAATGGAATGGAATGGAATGGAATGGAATGGAATGGAATGGAATGGAATGGAATGGAATGGAGCGAGATGGGATGGAAAGGAAATGGGATGGAGTGGGGTGGAAATTGGGATGGGATGTGTTTTGATGGGATTGGATATGATGGGATGGGATGG
The DNA here is from genome assembly GCA_036630365.1 of Acanthiza pusilla. Taxonomy (NCBI): domain Eukaryota; kingdom Metazoa; phylum Chordata; class Aves; order Passeriformes; family Acanthizidae; genus Acanthiza; species Acanthiza pusilla. Next base: position 51,305 of record JAXCHO010000359.1, on the reverse strand, counting down.
GATGGAATGGAATGGAATGGAATGGAATGGAATGGAATGGAATGGAATGGAATGGCATGGAATGGAATGGAAAGGAATGGAATAAGATGGAATGGAAGAAATGGGATGGAAATGGAATGGAATGGAATGGAATGGAATGGAATGGAATGGCATGGCATGGAATGGAATGGAATGGAGTGGAATGGAATGGAATGGAATGGAATGGAATGGAATGGAATGGAACGAAATGGCATGGAATGCAATGGAATGGAATGGAATTGGAATGGGATGGGATGGAATGGAACAGGAATGGAATGGAATGGAATGGAATGGAATGGAATGGAATGGAATTGGAATGGGATGGAAGTGGGATGGGATGGGACGGGATGGGATGGGATGGGATGGAATGGAATGGAATGGAATGGAATGGAATGAAATGGAATGGAATGGAATGGATTGGATTAGGAATGGAATGGAATGTTATGGCATGATATGAAATGGAATGGAATTTTATGGCAGGATATGAAATGGAATGGAATGGAATGTAATGAAATGTAATGTAATGGAATGTAATGTAATGTAATGGAATGGAATGGAATGGAATGGAATGGAATGGAATGGAATGGAATGGAATGGAACGGCATGGAATGGTATGGAATGGAATGGAATGGAATGGAATGGAATGGAATGGAATGGTATAGAATTGGAATGGAATGGAATGGAATGGAATGGAATGGAATGGAATGGAATGGAATGGAATGGAATGGAATGGAATGGAAGTGGGATGGAATGGAATGGAATGGGATGTAAATGGAATGGAATGGAATGGAATGGAATGGAATGGAATGGAATGGAATGGAATGGAAAGGCACTGAATGGAATAGCATGAAATGGCATGAAATGGAATGGAACGGAATGGAGATGGAACGGGATGGAATTGCATAGAATAGGTGTGGAGTGGAATGGAATGGAATGGAATGGAATGGAATGGAATGGAATGGAATGGAATGGAATGGAATGGAATGCAATGGAATGGAATGGAATGGAATGGAATGGCATGACATGGAATGGAATGGAATGGAATGGAATGGAATGGAATGGAATGGAATGGAATGGAATGGAATGGCATGGAATGGAATGGGAGGGAATGGAATGGAATGGGATGGAATGGAATGGAATGGAAAGAAATGGAAAGGCACTGAATGGAATGTCATGGAATGGCATGGCATGGAATGGAATGGAACGGTATGGAAGTGGAACGGGATGGAATTGCAGAGAATAGGAATGGAATGGAATGGAATGGAATGGAATGGAATGGAATGGAATGGAATGGAATGGAATGGAATGGAATGGAATGGAATGGAATGGAATGGAATGGAAGGGAATGGAATGGAATGGAAATGAAATGGGATGGAGTGGGGTGGAAATTCGATGGGATGTGTTCTGATGGGATGGTATGGGATGGGGTGGAGTGGAATGGAATGGAATGGAATATCATGGGATGGAATGGAACGGAATGGAATGGCATGGCATGGAATAGAATGGAATGGAATAGAATTGAACGGAATGGAATGGAATGGAATGGAATGGCATGGAATGGAATGGAATGGATTGGGATGGAATGGGATGAAATGGCATGCAATGGATTGGAATGTAATGAAATGGAAAGGGACTGAAAGAAATGGCATGGAATGGAATGGAATGGAATGGAATGGAATGGAATGGAATGGAATGGAATGGAATGGAATGGAATGGAATGGAATGGAATGGAATGGAATGGAATGGAGCGAGATGGGATGGAAAGGAAATGGGATGGAGTGGGGTGGAAATTGAGATGGGATGTGTTCTGATGGGATGGGATGGGATGGGATGGAATGGAATGGAATGGAATGGAATGGAATGGAATGGAATGGAATGGAATGGAATGGAATGGAATGGTATGGCATGGAATGGAATGGAATGGAATGGAATAAGATGGAATGGAAGAAATGGGATGGAAATGGAATGGAATGGAATGGAATGGAATGGCATGGCATGGCATGGAATGGAATGTAGTGGAATGGAATGGAATGGAGTGGAATGGAATGGAATGGAATGGAATGGAATGGAATGGAATGGACTGGAATGGAACGAAATGGCATGGAATGGAATGGAATGTAATGGAATTGGAATGGGATGGGATTGAATAGAACAGGAATGGAATGGAATGGAATGGAATGGAATGGAATGGAATGGAATGGAATGGAATGGAATGGAATGGCGTGGAATGGAATGGAATGTCGTGGAATGGAATGGAATTGGAATGGGATGGAAGTGGGATGGGATGGGATGGGACGGGATGGGATGGGATGGGATGGAATGGAATGGAATGGAATGGAATGGAATGGAATGGAATGGAATGAAATGGAATGGAATGGAATGGATTAGATTAGGAATGGAATGGAATGTTATGGCATGATATGAAATGGAATGGAATTTTATGGCATGATATGAAATGGAATGGAATGGAATGTATTGAAATGTAATGTAATGGAATGTAATGTAATGTAATGTAATGTAATGGAATGGAATGGAACGGCATGGAAAGGAATGGAATGGAATGGAATGGAATGGAATGGAATGGAATGGAATGGAATGGAATGGAATAAGATGGAATGGAAGATATGGGATGGAAATGGAATGGAATGGAATGGAATGGCATGGCATGGAATGGAATGGAATGGAGTGGAATGGAATGGAATGGAGTGGAATGGAATGGAATGGAATGGAATGGAATGGAATGGAATGGAATGGAATGGAATGGACTGGAATGGAACGAAATGGCATGGAATGGAATGGAATGGAATGGAATTGGAATGGGATGGGATTGAATAGAACACGAATGGAATGGAATGGAATGGAATGGAATGGAATGGAATGGAATGGAATGGAATGGAATGGAATGGAATGGAATGGCGTGGAATGGAATGGAATGGCATGGAATGGAATGGAATTGGAATGGGATGGAAGTGGGATGGGATGGGACGGGATGGGATGGGATGGGATGGAATGGAATGGAATGGAATGGAATGGAATGGAATGGAATGGAATGGAATGGAATGGAATGGAATGAAATGGAATGGAATGGAATGGATTAGATTAGGAATGGAATGGAATGGAATGTTATGGCATGATATGAAATGGAATGGAATTTTATGGCATGATATGAAATGGAATGGAATGGAATGGAATGAAATGTAATGTAATGTAATGGAATGGAATGGAATGGAATGGAATGGAATGGAATGGAATGGAACGGCATGGAATGGTATGGAATAGAATGGAATGGAATGGAATGGAATGGAATGGAATGGAATGGAATGGAATGGAATGGAATGCAGTGGAATGGGATGGAATGGTATAGAATTGGAATGGAATGGAATGGAATGGAATGGAATGGAATGGAATGGAATGGAATGGAATGAAATGGAAGTGGGATGGAATGGAATGGAATGGAATGGAATGGAATGGAATGGAATGGAATGGAATGGAATAGGATGGAATGGAATGGAATGGAAATAGAATGGGATGGAATTGGATGGAAGTGGGATGGGATGGGACGGGATGGGATGGGATTGGATTTAATGGAATGGAATGGAATGGACTGGAATGGAATTGAATGGATTGGAATGGCATGGGATGGAAAAGAAATGGGATGGAAAGGGATGGAAATGAAATGGGATTGAATGGGATGGAAATGGGATGGGATGGGATGGGATGGGATGGAATGGAATGGAATGGAATGGAATGGAATGGAATGGAATGGAATGGAATGGAATGGAATGGCATGGAAGGGTATGTCATGGAATGAAATGGAGTGGAGTGGAATGGAATGGAATGGAATGGAAAGGAATGGAATGGAATGGAATGGAATGGAATGGAATGGAATGGAATGGAATGGAATGGAATGGAATGGAATGGAATGGAAGGGAATGGAACGTAATGGAATGGCATGGAATGGATTGGAATGGAATGAAATAGAAGGGAACGGAATGGAACGGAATGGTATTGCATGGCGTGGAATGGAATGGTATGGGATGGAATGGGATGAAATGGCATGGAATGGAATGGAATGGAATGAAATGGAAAGGGACAGAAAGGAATGGCATTGAATGGCATGGAATGGCATGGAATGGCATGGAATGGAATGGAATGGAATTGCATAGAATAGGATTGGAATGGAATGGGATGGAAATGGAAAGGAATGGAATGGAATGGCATGGAATGGATTGTGATTGTGTGGCATGGAATGGAAATAAAATGGGACGGAAAGGGATGGAAATGGGATGGGATGGGATGGGATGGGATTGGATGGGATGGGATGGGATGGGATGGGATGGGATGGGATGGGATGGGATGGGATGGTATGGGATGGGATGGGATGGGATGGGATGGGATGGGATGGGATGGGATGGGATGGGATGGGATGGGATGGGATGGGATGGGATGGGATGGGATGGGATGGGATGGGATGGGATGGGATGGGATGGGATGGGATGGGATGGGATGCGATGGGACGGGACAGGACGAGACGGGACGGGATGGGATGGGATGGAAAGTAATGGCACGACATGGAAGGGCATGGCATGGAATGGAATGGATTGAAATGGAATCGGATGGAATGGGATAGAATAGGAATAGAATGGCATGGTATGGAATGGAATGGAATGGAATGGAATGGAATGGAATAGAATGGAATGGAATGGAATGGAATGGAATGGAATGGAATGGAATGGGATGGAATGGAATGTAATTGTATGGAATGGAATGGAATGGAATGGAACGGAATGGAAAGGTACTGAAAGGAATGGCATGAAATGGATTGAAATGGAATGGAGTGGAATGGAACGGAATGGAAATGGAACGAGATGGAACTGCATAGAATAGGTATGGAATGGAATGGAATGGAATGGAATGGAATGGAATGGAATGGAATGGAATGGAATGGAATGGGATGGAATGGAATGGAATGGAATGGGATGGAATGGAATGGAATGGAAGGGAATGGAATAGACTGGCATGGAATGGATTGGAATGGGATGGAATGGGATGGAAATGGGATGGGATGGGATGGGATGGGACGGGATGGGACGGGATGGAATGGAATGTCATGGGATGGAATGGAACGGAATGGAATGGCATGGGATGGAATAGAATGGAATGGAATGGAATGGAACGGAATGGAAGGGAATGGAATGGAATGGAATGGCATGGAATGGAATGGAATGGATTCGGATGAAATGGCATGCAATGGAATGGAATGTATTGAAATGGAAACGGACTTAAAGAAATGGCATGGAATGGCATGGAATGGAATGGAATGGAATGGAATGGAATGGAATGGAATGGAATGTGATTGTATGGCATGGAATGGAAATAAAAAGGGACCGAATGGGATGGGATGGGATGGGATGGGATGGGATGGGATGGGATGGGATGGGATGGGATGGGATGGGATGGGATGGGATGGGATGGGATGGGATGGGATGGGATGGGATGGGATGGGATGGGATGGGATGGGATGGGATGGGATGGGATGGGATGGGATGGGATGGGATGGGATGGGATGGGATGGGATGGGATGGGATGGGATGGGATGCGATGGGACAGGACGGGACGGGAAGGGACGGGACGGGACGGGATGGGATGGGATGGAAAGTAATGGCACGACATGGAAGGGCATGGCATGGAATGGAATGAATTGAAATGGAATTGGATGGAATGGGATAGAATAGGAATAGAATGGCATGGTATGGAATGGAATGGAATGGAATGGAATGGAATGGAATGGAATGGAATGGAATGGAATGGAATGGAATGGGATGGAATGGAATGTAATTGGATGGCATGGAATGGAATGAATTGAAATGGAATAGGATGGAATGGGATAGAATAGGAATAGAATGGCATGGTATGGAATGGAATAGAATGGAATGGAATGGAATGGAATGGAATGGAATGGAATGGAATGGAATGGAATGGAATGGAATGGAATGGAATGGAATGGAATGGAATGGAATGGGATGGAATGGAATGTAATTGGATGGAATGGAGTGGAATGGAACGGAATGGAAATGGAACGGGATGAAACTGCATAGAATAGGTATGGAATGGAATGGAATGGAATGGAATGGAATGGAATGGAATGGAATGGAATGGAATGGAATGGAATGGAATGGAATGGAATGGAATGGAATGGGATGGAATGGAAGGGAATGGAATAGACTGGCATGGAATGGAATGGCATGGGATGGAAATGGGATGGGATGGGATGGGACGGGATGGGACGGGATGGAATGGAATGGAATGGAATGGAATGGAATGGAATGGAATGGAATGGAATGGAATGGAATGGAATGGAATGGAATGGAGTGGAATGGCATGGGATGGAAATGAAATGGGATGGAAAGGGATGGAAATGAAATGGGATGGAATGGGATGGAAATGGGACGGGATGGGATGGGATGGAATGGATTGGAATGGAATGGAATGGAATGGAATGGAATGGAATGGAATGGAATGGAATGGAATGGAATGGAATGGAATGGAATGGAATGGCATGGAAGGGCATGACATGGAATGGAATGTATTGAAATGGAATAGGATGGAATGGAATAGAATAAGAATAGAATGGCATGGAACGGAATGGAATGGAATGGCATGGAATGGCACTTAAAGGAAGGGCATGGAATGGAATGGAATGGCATGGCATGGAATGGCATGGAATGGAATGGAATGGAATGGAATGGAATGGAATGGAATGGAATGGAATTTAGTCAAGCGACATGGAAATTGAATGGGATGGAATGGAATGGAATGGAATGGAATGGAATGGAATGGAATGGAATGGAATGGAATGGCATGGAATGGAATGGAATGGAATGGAACAGCGTGGAATGGAATGGAATGGAATGGAATGGAATGGAATGGCATGGAATGAAATGGAATGGCATGGAATGGAACAGCGTGGAATGGAATGGAATGGAATGGAATGGAATGGAATGGAATGGAATGGAATGGAATGGAATGGAATGGAATGGAAGGGAATGGAATGGAATGGCATGGAATGGATAGGAATGGGATGGAATTGGATGGAAGTGGGATGGGATGGGACGGGATGGGATGGGATTGGATTTAATGGAATGGAATGGAATGGACTGGACTGGAATGGAATGGAATGGAATGGCATGTGATGGAAAAGAAATGGGATGGAAAGGGATGGAAATGAAATGGGATTGAATGGGATGGAAATGGGATGGGATGGGATGGAATGGAATGGAATGGAATGGAATGGAATGGAATGGAATGGAATGGAATGGAATGGAAAGGCACTGAATGGAATGTCATGGAATGGCATGGCATGGAATGGAATGGAATGGAATGGAAATGGAACGGGATGGAATTGCATAGAATAGGAATGGAATGGAATGGAATGGAATGGAATGGAATTGAGTGGAATGGTATGGAATGGAATGGATGGAAATGAAATGGGATGGAGTGGGGTGGGCTGGAAATTCGATGGGATGTGTTGTGATGGGATGGGATGGGATGGGGTGGAGTGGAATGGAATGGAATGGAATGGAATGTCATGGGATGGAATGGAACGGAATGGAATGGCATGGCATGGAATAGAAAGGAATGGAATGGAATGGAACGGAATGGAAGGGAATGGAATGGAATGGAATGGCATGGAATGGAATGGAATGGATTCGGACGGAATGGGATGAAATGGCATGCAATGGAATGGAATGTAATGAAATGGAAAGGCACTGAATGAAATGGCATGGAGTGGCATGGAATGGAATGGAATGGAATGGAATGGAATGGAATGGAATGGAATGGAATGGAATGGTACGTCACGGGCTGGAAAGGCATGGAATGGAATGGAATGGAATGGAATGGAATGGAATGGAATGGAATGGAATGGAATGGAATGGGAAAAAATGGGATGGAAATGTTATGGACTGGAACGACATGGCGTGGCATGGAATGGAACGGAATGGAAATGGAATGCAATGAAATGGAATGGAATGGAAATGAGACGGGATTGAATGGGATATAATGGCATAGTATACGAATGGAATGGAATTGAGTGGATGGGAATGGAATGGAATGGAATGGAATGGAATGGAATGGAATGGAACGGAATGGAAATGGAACGGGATGGAATTGCATAGAATAGGAATGGAATGGAATGAAATGGAACGGAATGGAACGGAATGGAATGGAATGGAATGGAATGGAATGGAATGGAATGGAATGGGATGGGATGGAATGGCATGGGATGGAATGGGATGGAATGGCATGGAGTGGAATGGAATGGAATGAAGTGGAAGGGAATGGAATGGAATGGAATGGAATGGAATGGAATGGAATGGAATGGAATGGAATGGAATGGGATGGAATGGAACGTAATGGAATGGAACGTAATGGAATGGAATGGAATGGAATGGAATGGAATGGAATGGAATGGAATGGAATGGAAATGAATGGAATGGAATGGGATGGAACGTAATGGAGTGGCATGGAATGGAATGGAATGGAATGAAATAGAACGGAACGGAATGGAACGGAATGGTATTGCATGGCATGGAATGGAATGGTATGGGATGGAATGGGATGAAATGTCATGGAATGGAATGGAATGGAATGAAATGGAAAGGGACAGAAAGGAATGGCATTGAATGGCATGGAATGGCAGGAATGCATGGAATGGAATGGAATGGAATGGAATGGAACAGAATGGAATGGAATGGAAGGGAATGGAAATGGAAAGGAATGGAATGGAATGGCATGGAATGGAATGTGATTGTATGGCATGGAATGGAAATAAAATGGGACGGAAAGGGATGGAAATGGGATGGGATGGGGTGGGATGGGATGGGATGGGATGGGATGGGATGGGATGGGATGGGATGGGATGGGATGGGATGGGATGGGATGGGATGGGATGGGATGGGATGGGATGGGATGGAATGGGATGGGATGGGATGGGATGGGATGGGATGGGATGGGATGGGATGGGATGGGATGGGATGGGATGGGATGGGATGGGATGGGATGGAATGGTAGGGAATGGAATGGAATGGGACGGAATGGAATGGAATGGGATGGAATGGAATGGAATGGAATGGAATGGAATGGAATGTGATTGTATGGCATGGAATGGAAATAAAAAGGGACCGAATGGGATGGAAATGGGATGGGATGGGATGGGATGGATGGGATGGGATGGGATGGGATGGGATGGGATGGGATGGGATGGGATGGGATGGGATGGGATGGGATGGGATGGGATGGGATGGGATGGGATGGGATGGGATGGGATGGGATGGGATGGGATGGGATGGGATGGGATGCGATGGGGACGGGACGGGAAGGGACGGGACGGGACGGGACGGGATGGGATGGGATGGAAAGTAATGGCACGACATGGAAGGGCATGGCATGGAATGGAATGAATTGAAATGGAATTGGATGGAATGGGATAGAATAGGAATAGAATGGCATGGTATGGAATGGAATGGAATGGAATGGAATGGAATGGAACGGAACGGAATGGAATGGAATGGAATGGAATGGAATGGAATGGAATGGAATGGAATGGAATGGAATGGAATGGGATGGAATGGAATGTAATTGGATGGCATGGAATGGAATGAATTGAAATGGAATAGGATGGAATGGGATAGAATAGGAATAGAATGGCATGGTATGGAATGGAATGGAATGGAATGGAATGGAATGGAATGGAATGGAATGGAATGGAATGGAATGGAATGGAATGGAATGGGATGGAATGGAATTTAATTGGATGGAATGGAGTGGAATGGAACGGAATGGAAATGGAACGGGATGAAACTGCATAGAATAGGTATGGAATGGAATGGAATGGAATGGAATGGAATGGAATGGAATGGAATGGAATGGAATGGAATGGAATGGAATGGAATGGAATGGAATGGAATGGAATGGGATGGAATGGAAGGGAATGGAATAGACTGGCATGGAATGGATTGGAATGGGATGGAATGGGATGGAAATGGGATGGGATGGGATGGGACGGGATGGGACGGGTTGGAATGGAATGGAATGGAATGGAATGGAATGGAATGGAATGGAATGGAATGGAATGGAATGGAATGGAATGGAATGGAGTGGAATGGCATGGGATGGAAATGAAATGGGATGGAAAGGGATGGAAATGAAATGGGATGGAATGGGATGGAAATGGGACGGGATGGGATGGGATGGAATGGATTGGAATGGAATGGAATGGAATGGAATGGAATGGAATGGAATGGAATGGAATGGAATGGAATGGAATGGCATGGAAGGGCATGACATGGAATGGAATGTATTGAAATGGAATAGGATGGAATGGAATAGAATAAGAATAGAATGGCATGGAACGGAATGGAATGGAATGGCATGGAATGGCACTTAAAGGAAAGGCATGGAATGGAATGGAATGGCATGGCATGGAATGGCATGGAATGGAATGGAATGGAATGGAATGGAATGGAATGGAATGGAATGGAATGGAATGGAATTTAGTCAAGCGACATGGAAATTGAATGGGATGGAATGGAATGGAATGGAATGGAATGGAATGGAATGGAATGGAATGGAATGGAATGGAATGGAATGGAATGGCATGGAATGGAATGGAATGGCATGGAATGGAACAATGGAACAGCGTGGAATGGAATGGAATGGAATGGAATGGCATGGAATGAAATGGAATGGCATGGAATGGAACAGCGTGGAATGGAATGGAATGGAATGGAATGGAATGGAATGGGATACATGGAATGGGATGAAATGGCACAGAATAGGAATGGAATGGAATGGAATGAAATGGAATGGAATGGAATGGAATGGGATGGAAGTGGAATGTAATGGATTGGAAGTGAAATGGAATGGAGTGGGGTGGAAATTGGATGGGATGTGTTGTGATGGGATGGGATGGGTGGAAGGGAATGGAATGGAATGTCATGGGATGGAATGGAATGGAATGGCATGGAATGGAATGGAATGGAATGGAATGGAATGGAATGGAATGGAATGGAATGGAATGGCGTGGAATGGAATGGAATGGCGTGGAATGGAATGGAATTGGAATGGGATGGAAGTGGGATGGGATGGGACGGGATGGGATGGGATGGGATGGAATGGAATGGAATGGAATGGAATGGAATGGAATGGAATGGAATGGAATGGAATGGAATGAAATGGAATGGAATGGAATGGATTAGATTAGGAATGGAATGGAATGTTATGGCATGATATGAAACGGAATGGAATTTTATGGCATGATATGAAATGGAATGGAATGTATTGAAATGTAATGTAATGAAATGTAATGTAATGTAATGGAATGGAATGGAATGGAATGGAATGGAATGGAATGGAATGGAATGGAATGGAACGGCATGGAAAGGAATGGAATGGAATGGAATGGAATGGAATGGAATGGAATGGAATGGAATGGAATGGAATAAGATGGAATGGAAGAAATGGGATGGAAATGGAATGGAATGGAATGGAATGGCATGGCATGGAATGTAATGGAATGGAGTGGAATGGAATGGAATGGAGTGGAATGGAATGGAATGGAATGGAATGGAATGCAATGGAATGGAATGGAATGGAATGGAATGGAATGGAATGGAATGGAACGAAATGGCATGGAATGGAATGGAATGGAATGGAATTGGAATGGGATGGGATTGAATAGAACAGGAATGGAATGGAATGGAATGGAATGGAATGGAATGGAATGGAATGGAATGGAATGGAATGGAATGGAATGGAATGGAATGGAATGGCGTGGAATGGAATGGAATGGCGTGGAATGGAATGGAATTGGAATGGGATGGAAGTGGGATGGGATGGGACGGGATGGGATGGGATGGGATGGAATGGAATGGAATGGAATGGAATGGAATGGAATGGAATGGAATGGAATGGAATGGAATGGAATGGAATGAAATGGAATGGATTAGATTAGGAATGGAATGGAATGTTATGGCATGATATGAAATGTAATGGAATTTTATGGCACGATATGAAATGGAGTGGAATGGAATGTAATGAAATGTAATGTAATGGAATGGAATGGAATGGAATGGAATGGAATGGAATGGAATGGAATGGAATGGAATGGAACGGCATGGAATGGTATGGAATAGAATGGAATGGAATGGAATGGAATGGAATGGAATGGAATGGAATGCAATGGAATGGGATGGAATGGTATAGAATTGGAATGGAATGGAATGGAATGGAATGGAATGGAATGGAATGGAATGGAATGGAATGGAATGGAATGAAATGGAAGTGGGATGGAATGGAATGGAATGGAATGGGATGTAAATGGAATGGAATGGAATGGAATGGAAATGGAATGGAATGGAATGGAATGGAATGGAATGGAATGGAATGGAATGGAATGGAATGGAATGGAATGGAATGGAAAGGCACTGAATGGAATAGCATGAAATGGCATGAAATGGAATGGAACGGAATGGAGATGGAACGGGATGGAATTGCATAGAATAGGTGTGGAGTGGAATGGAATGGAATGGAATGGAATGGAATGGAATGGAATGGAATGGAATGGAATGGAAATGGAATGGAATGGAATGGAATGGAAGGGAATGGAATGGAATGGAATGGAGTGGGATGGAATTGGATGGAAGTGGGATGGGATGGGACGGGATGGGATGGGATTGGATTTAATGGAATGGAATGGAATGGACTGGAATGGAATGAATGGAATGGAATGGCATGGGATGGAAAAGAAATGGGATGGAAAGGGATGGAAATGAAATGGGATTGAATGGGATGGAAATGGGATGGGATGGGATGGGATGGGATGGGATGGAATGGAATGGAATGGAATGGAATGGAATGGAATGGAATGGAATGGAATGGAATGGAATGGAATGGAGTGGAATGGAATGGAATGGAAGGGCATGTCATGGAATGAAATGGAGTGGAGTGGAATGGAATGGAATGGAATGGAAAGGAATGGAATGGAATGGAATGGAATGGGAAGGAATTGCATAGAATAGGATTGGAATGGAATGGGATGGAAATGGAATGGAATGGCATGGAATGGAATGGAATGGAATGGAATGGAATGGAATGGAATGGAATGGAATGGAATGGAATGGAACGGAAAGGCACTGAAAGAAATGGCATGGAATTGCATGGAATGGAATTTAATGGAAAAGAATGGAAATTGAACGGGATGGAATTGCATAAAATAGGAATGGAATGGAATGGAATGGAATGGAATGGAATGGAATGGAATGGAAATGGAATGGAAAGGCACTGACTGGAATGTCATGGAATGGCATGGCATGGAATGGAATGGAACGGAATGGAAATGGAAAGGAATGGAATGGAATGGCATGGAATGGAATGTGATTGTATGGCATGGAATGGAAATAAAATGGGACGGAAAGGGATGGAAATGGGATGGGATGGGATGGGATGGGATGGGATGGGATGGGATGGGATGGGATGGGATGGGATGGGATGGGATGGGATGGGATGGGATGGGGATGGGATGGGATGGGATGGGATGGGATGGGATGGAATGGTAGGGAATGGAATGGAATGGGACGGAATGGAATGGAATGGGATGGAATGGAATGGTAGGGAATGGAATGGAATGGACAGGTATTGAAAGGAATGGCATGAAATGGATTGAAATGGAATGGAATGGAATGGAAAGGAATGGAATGGAATGGAATGGAATGTTATTGTATGGCATGGAATGGAAATAAAAAGGGACCGAATGGGATGGAAATGGGATGGGATGGGATGGGATGGGATGGGATGGGATGGGATGGGATGGGATGGGATGGGATGGGATGGGATGGGATGGGATGGGATGGGATGGGATGGGATGGGATGGGATGGGATGGGATGGGATGGGATGGAATGGTAGGGAATGGAATGGAATGGGACGGAATGGAATGGAATGGGATGGAATGGAATGGTAGGGAATGGAATGGAATGGACAGGTATTGAAAGGAATGGCATGAAATGGATTGAAATGGAATGGAATGGAATGGAAAGGAATGGAATGGAATGGAATGGAATGTGATTGTATGGCATGGAAGGGAAATAAAAAGGGACCGAATGGGATGGAAATGGGATGGGATGGGATAGGATGGGATGGGATGGGATGGGATGGGATGGGATGGGATGGGATGGGATGGGATGGGATGGGATGGGATGGGATGGGATGGGATGGGATGGGATGGGATGGGATGGGATGGGATGCGATGGGACGGGACGGGACGGGACGGGACGGGAAGGGACGGGACGGGACGGGACGGGATGGGATGGGATGGAAAGTAATGGCACGACATGGAAGGGCATGGCATGGAATGGAATGAATTGAAATGGAATAGGATGGAATGGGATAGAATAGGAATAGAATGGCATGGTATGGAATGGAATGGAATGGAATGGAATGGAATGGAATGGAATGGAATGGAATGGAATGGAATGGAATGGAATGGCATGGAATGGAAGGGAATGGAATAGACTGGCATGGAATGGATTGGAATGGGATGGAATGGGATGGAAATGGGATGGGATGGGATGGGACGGGATGGGACGGGATGGAATGGAATGGAATGGAATGGAATGGAATGGAATGGAATGGAATGGAATGGAATGGAATGGAATGGAGTGGAATGGCATGGGATGGAAATGAAATGGGATGGAAAGGGATGGAAATGAAATGGGATGGAATGGGATGGAAATGGTACGGGATGGGATGGGATGGAATGGAATGGAATGGAATGGAATGGAATGGAATGGAATGGAATGGAATGGCATGGAAGGGCATGACAAGGAATGGAATGTATTGAAATGGAATAGCATGGAATGGAATAGAATAAGAATAGAATGGCATGGAACGGAATGGAATGGAATGGCATGGAATGGCACTTAAAGGAAGGGCATGGAATGGAATGGAATGGCATGGAATGGCATGGCATGGAATGGAATGGAATGGAATGGAATGGAATGGAATGGAATGGAATGGAATGGAATTTAGTCAAACGGCATGGAAATTGAATGGAATGGAATGGAATGGAATGGAATGGAATGGAATGGAATGGGATGGAATGGAATGGAATGGAATGGAATGGAATGGCATGGAATGGAACAGCGTGGAATGGAATGGAATGGAATGGAATGGAATGGAATGGAATGGAATGGAATGGAATGGAATGGCATGGAATGTAATGGAATGGCATGGAATGGAACAGCGTGGAATGGAATGGAATGGAATGGAATGGAATGGAATGGAATGGAATGGGATGGAATGGAATGGGATACATGGAATGGGATGAAATGGCACAGAATAGGAATGGAATGGAATGGAATGGAATGAAATGGAATGGAATGGAATGGGATGGAAGTGGAATGTAATGGATTGGAAGTGAAATGGAATGGAGTGGGGTGGAAATTGGATGGGATGTGTTGTGATGGGATGGGATGGGTGGAATGGAATGGAATGGAATGTCATGGGATGGAATGGAATGGCATGGAATGGAATGGAATGGAATGGAATGGAATGGAATGGAATGGAATGGAATGGAATGGAATGGCGTGGAATGGAATGGAATGGCGTGGAATGGAATGGAATTGGAATGGGATGGAAGTGGGATGGGATGGGACGGGATGGGATGGGATGGGATGGAATGGAATGGAATGGAATGGAATGGAATGGAATGGAATGGAATGGAATGGAATGGAATGGAATGAAATGGAATGGAATGGAATGGAATGTTATGGCATGATATGAAATGGAATGGAATTTTATGGCATGATATGAAATGGAATGGAATGGAATGTATTGAAATGTAATGTAATGTAATGGAATGGAATGAAATGGAATGGAATGGAATGGAATGGAATGGAACGGCATGGAAAGGAATGGAATGGAATGGAATGGAATGGAATGGAATGGAATGGAATGGAATGGAATGGAATGGAATGGAATGGAATGGAATAAGTTGGAATGGAAGAAATGGGATGGAAATGGAATGGAATGGAATGGAATGGAATGGCATGGCATGGAATGTAATGGAATGGAGTGGAATGGAATGGAATGGAATGGAGTGGAATGGAATGGAATGGAATGGAATGGAATGGAATGGAATGGAATGGAATGGAATGGAATGGAATGGAACGAAATGGCATGGAATGGAATGGAATGGAATGGAATTGGAATGGGATGGGATTGAATAGAACAGGAATGGAATGGAATGGAATGGAATGGAATGGAATGGAATGGAATGGAATGGAATGGAATGGAATGGAATGGCGTGGAATGGAATGGAATGGCGTGGAATGGAATGGAATTGGAATGGGATGGAAGTGGGATGGGATGGGACGGGATGGGATGGGATGGAATGGAATGGAATGGAATGGAATGGAATGGAATGGAATGGAATGGAATGGAATGGAATGAAATGGAATGGAATGGAATGGATTAGATTAGGAATGGAATGGAATGTTATGGCATGATATGAAATGGAATGGAATTTTATGGCATGATATGAAATGGAATGGAATGGAATGTAATGAAATGTAATGGAATGGAATGGAATGGAATGGAATGGAATGGAATGGAATGGAATGGAACGGCATGGAATGGTATGGAATAGAATGGAATGGAATGGAATGGAATGGAATGGAATGGAATGGAATGGAATGGAATGGAATGCAATGGAATGGGATGGAATGGTATAGAATTGGAATGGAATGGAATGGAATGGAATGGAATGGAATGGAATGGAATGGAATGGAATGGAATGGAATGAAATGGAAGTGGGATGGAATGGAATGGAATGGGATGTAAATGGAATGGAATGGAATGGAATGGAAATGGAATGGAATGGAATGGAATGGAATGGAATGGAATGGAATGGAATGGAATGGAATGGAATGGAATGGAATGGAATGGAATGGAAAGGCACTGAATGGAATAGCATGAAATGGCATGAAATGGAATGGAACGGAATGGAGATGGAACGGGATGGAATTGCATAGAATAGGTGTGGAGTGGAATGGAATGGAATGGAATGGAATGGAATGGAATGGAATGGAATGGAATGGAAGGGAATGGAATGGAATGGAATGGAATGGAATGGGATGGGATGGAATTGGATGGAAGTGGGATGGTATGGGACGGGATGGGATGGGATTGGATTTAATGGAATGGAATGGAATGGACTGGAATGGAATTGAATGGAATGGAATGGCATGGGATGGAAAAGAAATGGGATGGAAAGGGATGGAAATGAAATGGGATTGAATGGGATGGAAATGGGATGGGATGGGATGGGATGGGATGGGATGGGATGGGATGGAATGGAATGGAATGGAATGGAATGGAATGGAATGGAATGGAATGGAATGGAATGGAATGGAATGGAAGGGCATGTCATGGAATGAAATGGAGTGGAGTGGAATGGAATGGAATGGAATGGAATGGAATGGAATGGAATGGGATGGAATTGCATAGAATAGGATTGGAATGGAATGGGATGGAAATGGAATGGAATGGCATGGAATGGAATGGAATGGAATGGAATGGAATGGAATGGAATGGAATGGAATGGAATGGAATGGAACGGAAAGGCACTGAAAGAAATGGCGTGGAATTGCATGGAATGGAATTTAATGGAAAAGAATGGAAATTGAACGGGATGGAATTTCATAAAATAGGAATGGAATGGAATGGAATGGAATGGAATGGAATGGAATGGAATGGAATGGAATGGAATGGAATGGAATGGAATGGAATGGAAAGGCACTGAATGGAATGTCATGGAATTGCATGGCATGGAATGGAATGGAACGGAATGGAAATGGAATGGGATGGAATTGCATAGAATAGGAATGGAATGGAATGGAATGGAATGGAATGGAATGGAATGGAATGGAATGGAATGGAATGGAATGGTATGGAATGGAATGGATGGAAATGAAATGGGATGGAGTGGGGTGGGGTGGAAATTCGATGGGATGTGTTGTGATGGGATGGGATGTGATGGGGTGGAGTGGAATGGAATGGAATGGAATGGAATGGAATGGAATGGAATGGAATGGAATGGCATGGGATGGAATGGAACGGAATGGAATGGCATGGCATGGAATAGAATGGAATGGAATGGAATGGAATGGAATGGAATGGAAGGGAATGTAATGGAATGGAATGGCATGGAATGGAATGGAATGGATTCGGACGGAATGGGATGAAATGGCATGCAATGGAATGGAATGTAATGAAATGGAAACGGACTGAAAGAAATGGCATGGAATGGCATGGAATGGCATGGAATGGAATGGAATGGAATGGAATGGAATGGAATGGTACGTCACGGACTGGAAAGGCATGGAATGGAATGGAATGGAATGGAATGGAATGGAGTGGAATGGAATGGAATGGAATGGAATGGAAGGGAATGGAATAGACTGGCATGGAATGGATTGGAATGGGATGGAATGGGATGGAAATGGGATGGGATGGGATGGGACGGGATGGGACGGGATGGAATGGAATGGAATGGAATGGAATGGAATGGAATGGAATGGAGTGGAATGGCATGGGATGGAAATGAAATGGGATGGAAAGGGATGGAAATGAAATGGGATGGAATGGGATGGAAATGGGACGGGATGGGATGGTATGAATGGATTGGAATGGAATGGAATGGAATGGAATGGAATGGAATGGAATGGAATGGAATGGAATGGAATGGCATGGAAGGGCATGACAAGGAATGGAATGTATTGAAATGGAATAGGATGGAATGGAATAGAATAAGAATAGAATGGCATGGAACGGAATGGAATGGAATGGCATGGAATGGCACTTAAAGGAAGGGCATGGAATGGAATGGAATGGCATGGAATGGCATGGCATGGAATGGAATGGAATGGAATGGAATGGAATGGAATGGAATGGAATGGAATGGAATTTAGTCAAACGGCATGGAAATTGAATGGGATGGAATGGAATGGAATGGAATGGAATGGAATGGAATGGAATGGAATGGAATGGAATGGAATGGAATGGAATGGAATGGAATGGCATGGAATGGAATGGAATGGCATGGAATGGAACAGCGTGGAATGGAATGGAATGGAATGGAATGAAATGGAATGGAATGGAATGGAATGGAATGGAATGGCATGGAATGTAATGGAATGGCATGGAATGGAACAGCGTGGAATGGAATGGAATGGAATGGAATGGAATGGAATGGAATGGAATGGAATGGAATGGGATGGAATGGAATGGGATACATGGAATGGGATGAAATGGCACAGAATAGGAATGGAATGGAATGGAATGAAATGGAATGGAATGGAATGGAATGGGATGGAAGTGGAATGTAATGGATTGGAAGTGAAATGGAATGGAGTGGGGTGGAAATTGGATGGGATGTGTTGCGATGGGATGGGTGGAATGGAATGGAATGGAATGTCATGGGATGGAATGGAATGGCATGGAATGGAATGGAATGGAATGGAATGGAATGGAATGGAATGGTGCGTCACGGACTGGAAAGGCATGGAATGGAATGGAATGGAATGGAATGGAATGGAATGGAGTGGAATGGAATGGAATGGAATGGAATGGAATGGAATGGAATGGAATGGAATGGAATGGAATGGAATGGAAGTGAATGGAATAGACTGGCATGGAATGGATTGGAATGGGATGGAATGGGATGGAAATGGGATGGGATGGGATGGGACGGGATGGGACGGGATGGAATGGAATGGAATGGAATGGAATGGAATGGAATGGAATGGAATGGAATGGAGTGGAATGGAAATGAAATGGGATGGAAAGGGATGGAAATGAAATGGGATGGAATGGGATGGAAATGGGACGGGATGGGATGGGATGGAATGGATTGGAATGGAATGGAATGGAATGGAATGGAATGGAATGGAATGGAATGGAATGGAATGGAATGGAAGGGCATGACAAGGAATGGAATGTATTGAAATGGAATAGGATGGAATGGAATAGAATAAGAATAGAATGGCATGGAACGGAATGGAATGGAATGGCATGGAATGGCACTTAAAGGAAGGGCATGGAATGGAATGGAATGGCATGGAATGGCATGGCATGGAATGGAATGGAATGGAATGGAATGGAATGGAATGGAATGGAATGGAATGGAATGGAATGGAATTTAGTCAAACGGCATGGAAATTGAATGGGATGGAATGGAATGGAATGGAATGGAATGGAATGGAATGGAATGGAATGGAATGGAATGGAATGGAATGGAATGGCATGGAATGGAACAGCGTGGAATGGCATGGAATGGAATGGAATGGAATGGCATGGAATGTAATGGAATGGCATGGAATGGAACAGCGTGGAATGGAATGGAATGGAATGGAATGGAATGGAATGGAATGGAATGGAATGGAATGGAATGGGATGGAATGGAATGGGATACATGGAATGGGATGAAATGGCACAGAATAGGAATGGAATGGAATGGAATGGAATGAAATGGAATGGAATGGAATGGAATGGGATGGAAGTGGAATGTAATGGATTGGAAGTGAAATGGAATGGAGTGGGGTGGAAATTGGATGGGATGTGTTGTGATGGGATGGGATGGGTGGAATGGAATGGAATGGAATGTCATGGGATGGAATGGAATGGAATGGCATGGAATGGAATGGAATGGAATGGAATGGAATGGAATGGAATGGAATGGAATGGAATGGAATGGAATGGCGTGGAATGGAATGGAATGGCGTGGAATGGAATGGAATTGGAATGGGATGGAAGTGGGATGGGATGGGACGGGATGGGATGGGATGGGATGGAATGGAATGGAATGGAATGGAATGGAATGGAATGAAATGGAATGGAATGGAATGGATTAGATTAGGAATGGAATGGAATGTTATGGCATGATATGAAATGGAATGGAATTTTATGGCATGATATGAAATGGAATGGAATGGAATGTATTGAAATGTAATGTAATGTAATGGAATGGAATGGAATGGAATGGAATGGAACGGCATGGAAAGGAATGGAATGGAATGGAATGGAATGGAATGGAATGGAATGGAATGGAATGGAATGGAATGGAATGGAATAAGTTGGAATGGAAGAAATGGGATGGAAATGGAATGGAATGGAATGGAATGGCATGGCATGGAATGTAATGGAATGGAGTGGAATGGAATGGAATGGAGTGGAATGGAATGGAATGGAATGGAATGGAATGGAATGGAATGGAATGGAATGGAATGGAACGAAATGGCATGGAATGGAATGGAATGGAATGGAATTGGAATGGGATGGGATTGAATAGAACAGGAATGGAATGGAATGGAATGGAATGGAATGGAATGGAATGGAATGGAATGGAATGGAATGGAATGGCGTGGAATGGAATGGAATGGCATGGAATGGAATGGAATTGGAATGGGATGGAAGTGGGATGGGATGGGACGGGATGGGATGGGATGGAATGGAATGGAATGGAATGGAATGGAATGGAATGGAATGGAATGGAATGAAATGGAATGGAATGGAATGGATTAGATTAGGAATGGAATGGAATGTTATGGCATGATATGAAATGGAATGGTATTTTATGGCATGATATGAAATGGAATGGAATGGAATGTAATGAAATGTAATGGAATGGAATGGAATGGAATGGAATGGAATGGAATGGAATGGAATGGAACGGCATGGAATGGTATGGAATAGAATGGAATGGAATGGAATGGAATGGAATGGAATGGAATGGAATGGAATGGAATGCAATGGAATGGGATGGAATGGTATAGAATTGGAATGGAATGGAATGGAATGGAATGGAATGGAATGGAATGGAATGGAATGGAATGGAATGGAATGGAATGGAATGAAATGGAAGTGGGATGGAATGGAAAGGAATGGGATGTAAATGAAATGGAATGGAATGGAATGGAAATGGAATGGAATGGAATGGAATGGAATGGAATGGAATGGAATGGAATGGAATGGAATGGAATGGAAAGGCACTGAATGGAATAGCATGAAATGGCATGAAATGGAATGGAACGGAATGGAGATGGAACGGGATGGAATTGCATAGAATAGCTGTGGAGTGGAATGGAATGGAATGGAATGGAATGGAATGGAATGGAATGGAATGGAATGGAATGGAATGGAATGGAAGGGAATGGAATGGAATGGAATGGAATGGAATGGAATGGAATGGGATGGAATTGGATGGAAGTGGGATGGTATGGGACGGGATGGGATGGGATTGGATTTAATGGAATGGAATGGAATGGACTGGAATGGAATTGAATGGAATGGAATGGAATGGGATGGAAAAGAAATGGGATGGAAAGGGATGGAAATGAAATGGGATTGAATGGGATGGAAATGGGATGGGATGGGATGGGATGGGATGGGATGGGATGGAATGGAATGGAATGGAATGGAATGGAATGGAATGGAATGGAATGGAATGGAATGGAATGGAATGGAATGGAAGGGCATGTCATGGAATGAAATGGAGTGGAGTGGAATGGAATGGAATGGAATGGAATGGAATGGAATGGAATGGAATGGAATGGGATGGAATTGCATAGAATAGGATTGGAATGGAATGGGATGGAAATGGAATGGAATGGCATGGAATGGAATGGAATGGAATGGAATGGAATGGAATGGAATGGAATGGAATGGAATGGAATGGAATGGAACGGAAAGGCACTGAAAGAAATGGCATGGAATTGCATGGAATGGAATTTAATGGAAAAGAATGGAAATTGAACGGGATGGAATTTCATAAAATAGGAATGGAATGGAATGGAATGGAATGGAATGGAATGGAATGGAATGGAATGGAAAGGCACTGAATGGAATGTCATGGAATGGCATGGCATGGAATGGAATGGAACGGAATGGAAATGGAATGGGATGGAATTGCATAGAATAGGAATGGAATGGAATGGAATGGAATGGAATGGAATGGAATGGAATGGAATGGAATGGAATGGAATGGAATGGAATGGAATGGAATGGAATGGAATGGAATGGTATGGAATGGAATGGATGGAAATGAAATGGGATGGAGTGGGGTGGGCTGGAAATTCGATGGGATGTGTTGTGATGGGATGGGATGGGATGGGGTGGAGTGGAATGGAATGGAATGGAATGGAATGGAATGGAATGTCATGGGATGGAATGGAACGAAATGGAATGGCATGGGATGGAATAGAATGGAATGGAATGGAATGGAACGGAACGGAAGGGAATGTAATGGAATGGAATGGCATGGAATGGAATGGAATGGATTCGGACGGAATGGGATGAAATGGCATGCAATGGAATGGAATGTAATGAAATGGAAACGGACTGAAAGAAATGGCATGGAATGGCATGGAATGGCATGGCATGGCATGGAATGGAATGGAATGGAATGGAATGGAATGGAATGGAATGGAATGGAATGGAATGGAATGGAATGGAATGGTACGTCACGGACTGGAAAGGCATGGAATGGAATGGAATGGAATGGAATGGAGTGGAATGGAATGGAATGGAATGGAATGGAAGGGAATGGAATAGACTGGCATGGAATGGATTGGAATGGGATGGAATGGGATGGAAATGGGATGGGATGGGATGGGACGGGATGGGACGGGATGGAATGGAATGGAATGGAATGGAATGGAATGGAATGGAATGGAATGGAATGGAATGGAATGGAATGGAGTGGAATGGCATGGGATGGAAATGAAATGGGATGGAAAGGGATGGAAATGAAATGGGATGGAATGGGATGGAAATGGGACGGGATGGGATGGGATGGAATGGATTGGAATGGAATGGAATGGAATGGAATGGAATGGAATGGAATGGAATGGAATGGAATGGAATGGAATGGAATGGCATGGAAGGGCATGACAAGGAATGGAATGTATTGAAATGGAATAGGATGGAATGGAATAGAATAAGAATAGAATGGCATGGAACGGAATGGAATGGAATGGCATGGAATGGCACTTAAAGGAAGGGCATGGAATGGAATGGAATGGCATGGAATGGCATGGCATGGAATGGAATGGAATGGAATGGAATGGAATGGAATGGAATGGAATGGAATGGAATGGAATGGAATTTAGTCAAACGGCATGGAAATTGAATGGGATGGAATGGAATGGAATGGAATGGAATGGAATGGAATGGAATGGAATGGAATGGCATGGAATGGAATGGAATGGCATGGAATGGAACAGCGTGGAATGGAATGGAATGGAATGGAATGGAATGGAATGGAATGGAATGGAATGGAATGGAATGGAATGGCATGGAATGTAATGGAATGGCATGGAATGGAACAGCGTGGAATGGAATGGAATGGAATGGAATGGAATGGAATGGAATGGAATGGAATGGAATGGGATGGAATGGAATGGGATACATGGAATGGGATGAAATGGCACAGAATAGGAATGGAATGGAATGGAATGAAATGGAATGGAATGGAATGGAATGGGATGGAAGTGGAATGTAATGGATTGGAAGTGAAATGGAATGGAGTGGGGTGGAAATTGGATGGGATGTGTTGTGATGGGATGGGATGGGTGGAATGGAATGGAATGGAATGTCATGGGATGGAATGGAATGGCATGGAATGGAATGGAATGGAATGGAATGGAATGGAATGGAATGGAATGGCGTGGAATGGAATGGAATGGCGTGGAATGGAATGGAATTGGAATGGGATGGAAGTGGGATGGGATGGGATGGAATGGAATGGAATGGGATGGAATGGAATGGAATGGAATGGAATGGAATGGAATGGAATGGAATGGAATGGAATGGAATGGAATGGTATGGAATGGAATGGATGGAAATGAAATGGGATGGGGTGGGGTGGGGTGGAAATTCGATGGGATGTGTTGTGATGGGATGGAATGGAATGTCATGGGATGGAATGGAACGGAATGGAATGGCATGGGATGGAATAGAATGGAATGGAATGGAATGGAACGGAATGGAAGGGAATGTAATGGAATGGAATGGCATGGAATGGAATGGAATGGATTCGGACGGAATGGGATGAAATGGCATGCAATGGAATGGAATGTAATGAAATGGAAACGGACTGAAAGAAATGGCATGGAATGGCATGGAATGGCATGGAATGGAATGGAATGGAATGGAATGGAATGGAATGGAATGGAATGGAATGGAATGGAATGGAATGGAATGGAATGGAAGGGAATGGAATAGACTGGCATGGAATGGATTGGAATGGGATGGAATGGGATGGAAATGGGATGGGATGGGATGGGACGGGATGGGACGGGATGGAATGGAATGGAATGGAATGGAATGGAATGGAATGGAATGGAATGGAATGGAATGGAATGGAATGGAATGGAATGGAATGGAATGGAGTGGAATGGCATGGGATGGAAATGAAATGGGATGGAAAGGGATGGAAATGAAATGGGATGGAATGGGATGGAAATGGGACGGGATGGGATGGGATGGGATGGGATGGAATGGATTGGAATGGAATGGAATGGAATGGAATGGAATGGAATGGAATGGAATGGAATGGAATGGAATGGAATTGCATGGAAGGGCATGACAAGGAATGGAATGTATTGAAATGGAATAGGATGGAATGGAATAGAATAAGAATAGAATGGCATGGAACGGAATGGAATGGAATGGCATGGAATGGCACTTAAAGGAAGGGCATGGAATGGAATGGAATGGCATGGAATGGCATGGCATGGAATGGAATGGAATGGAATGGAATGGAATGGAATGGAATGGAATGGAATGGAATGGAATTTAGTCAAACGGCATGGAAATTGAATGGGATGGAATGGAATGGAATGGAATGGAATGGAATGGAATGGAATGGAATGGCATGGAATGGAATGGAATGGCATGGAATGCAACAGCGTGGAATGGCATGGAATGGAATGGAATGGAATGGCATGGAATGTAATGGAATGGCATGGAATGGAACAGCGTGGAATGGAATGGAATGGAATGGAATGGAATGGAATGGAATGGAATGGGATGGAATGGAATGGGATACATGGAATGGGATGAAATGGCACAGAATAGGAATGGAATGGAATGGAATGAAATGGAATGGAATGGAATGGAATGGGATGGAAGTGGAATGTAATGGATTGGAAGTGAAATGGAATGGAGTGGGTTGGAAATTGGATGGGATGTGTTGTGATGGGATGGGATGGGTGGAATGGAATGGAATGGAATGTCATGGGATGGAATGGAATGGCATGGAATGGAATGGAATGGAATGGAATGGAATGGAATGGAATGGCGTGGAATGGAATGGAATGGCGTGGAATGGAATGGAATCGGAATGGGATGGAAGTGGGATGGGATGGGACGGGATGGGATGGGATGGGATGGAATGGAATGGAATGGAATGGAATGGAATGGAATGGAATGAAATGGAATGGAATGGAATGGATTAGATTAGGAATGGAATGGAATGTTATGGCATGATATGAAATGGAATGGAATTTTATGGCATGATATGAAATGGAATGGAATGGAATGTATTGAAATGTAATGGAATGGAATGGAATGGAATGGAATGGAATGGAATGGAATGGAACGGCATGGAAAGGAATGGAATGGAATGGAATGGAATGGAATGGAATGGAATGGAATGGAATGGAATGGAATGGAATGGAATGGAATGGAATGGAATAAGTTGGAATGGAAGAAATGGGATGGAAATGGAATGGAATGGAATGGAATGGCATGGCATGGAATGTAATGGGATGGAGTGGAATGGAATGGAATGGAGTGGAATGGAATGGAATGGAATGGAATGGAATGGAATGGAATGGAATGGAATGGAATGGAATGGCGTGGAATGGAATGGAATGGCGTGGAATGGAATGGAATTGGAATGGGATGGAAGTGTGATGGGATGGGACGGGATGCGATGGGATGGGATGGAATGGAATGGAATGGAATGGAATGGAATGGAATGGAATGGAATGGAATGGAATGGAATGAAATGGAATGGAATGAAATGGAATGGAATGGAATGGATTAGATTAGGAATGGAATGGAATGTTATGGCATGATATGAAATGGAATGGAATTTTATGGCATGATATGAAATGGAATGGAATGGAATGTAATGAAATGTAATGTAATGTAATGGAATGGAATGGAATGGAATGGAATGGAATGGAATGGAACGGCATGGAATGGTATGGAATAGAATGGAATGGAATGGAATGGAATGGAATGGAATGGAATGGAATGGAATGGAACGAAATGGCATGCAATGGAATGGAATGGAATGGAATTGGAATGGGATGGGATTGAATAGAACAGGAATGGAATGGAATGGAATGGAATGGAATGGAATGGAATGGAATGGAATGGAATGGAATGGAATGGAATGGAATGGAATGGCGTGGAATGGAATGGAATGGCGTGGAATGGAATGGAATTGGAATGGGATGGAAGTGTGATGGGATGGGACGGGATGCGATGGGATGGGATGGAATGGAATGGAATGGAATGGAATGGAATGGAATGGAATGGAATGGAATGGAATGAAATGGAATGGAATGAAATGGAATGGAATGGAATGGATTAGATTAGGAATGGAATGGAATGTTATGGCATGATATGAAATGGAATGGAATTTTATGGCATGATATGAAATGGAATGGAATGGAATGTAATGAAATGTAATGTAATGTAATGGAATGGAATGGAATGGAATGGAATGGAATGGAATGGAATGGAATGGAATGGAATGGAACGGCATGGAATGGTATGGAATAGAATGGAATGGAATGGAATGGAATGGAATGGAATGGAATGGAATGGAATGGAATGCAATGGAATGGGATGGAATTGTATAGAATTGGAATGGAATGGAATGGAATGGAATGGAATGGAATGGAATGGAATGGAATGGAATGGAATGGAATGGAATGGAATGAAAGGAAATGGAAGTGGGGTGGAATGGAATGGAATGGGATGTAAATGGAATGGAATGGAATGGAATGGAAATGGAATGGAATGGAATGGAATGGAATGGAATGGAATGGAATGGAATGGAATGGAATGGAATGGAATGCAATGGAATGGAAGGGAAGGGAATGGAATGGAATGGAATGGAATGGGATGGGATGGAATTGGATGGAACGGAATGGAGATGGAACGGGATGGAATTGCATAGAATAGGTGTGGAGTGGAATGGAATGGAATGGAATGGAATGGAATGGAATGGAATGGAATGGAATGGAATGGAATGCAATGGAATGGAAGGGAAGGGAATGGAATGGTATGGAATGGAATGGGTAGGGATGGAATTGGATGGAAGTGGGATGGGATGGGACGGGATGGGATGGGATTGGATTTAATGGAATGGAATGGAATGGACTGGAATGGAATTGAATGGAATGGAATGGCATGGGATGGAAAAGAAATGGGATGGAAAGGGATGGAAATGAAATGGGATTGAATGGGATGGAAATGGGATGGGATGGGATGGGATGGGATGGAATGGAATGGAATGGAATGGAATGGAATGGAATGGAATGGAATGGAATGGAACGGAATGGAATGGAATGGAATGGAAGGGCATGTAATGGAATGAAATGGAGTGGAGTGGAATGGAATGGAATCGAATGGAAAGGAGTGGAATGGAATGCAATGGAATGGAATGGAATGGAATGGAATGGGATGGAATTGCATAGAATAGGATTGGAATGGAATGGGATGGAAATGGAATGGAATGGCATGGAATGGAATGGAATGGAATGGAATGGAATGGAATGGAATGGAATGGAATGGAGTGGAATGGAATGTCATGGGATGGAATGGAATGGCATGGAATGGAATGGAATGGAATGGAATGGAATGGAATGGCATGGAATGGAAATGAAATGGGATGGAAAGGGATGGAAATGAAATGGGATGGAATGGGATGGAAATGAAATGGGATGGGATGTGATGGGATGGGATGGAATGGAATGGAATGGAATGGAATGGAATGGAATGGAATGGAATGGAATGGAATGGAATGGAATGGAAAGGCACTGAATGGACTGTTATGGAATGGCATGGCATGGAATGGAATGGAACGGAATGGAAATGGAACGGGATGGAATTGCATAGAATAGGAATGGAATGGAATGGAATGGAATGGAATGGAATGGAATGGAATGGAATGGAATGGAATGGAATGGAATTCAATGGAATATTATGGTATGGAATGGAATGGATGGAAATGAAATGGGATGGAGTGGGGTGGGGTGGAGTGGAATGGAATGGAATGGCATGGGATGGAATCGAATGGAATGGAATGGAATGGAACGGAATGGAAGGGAATGGAATGGAATGGAATGGCATGGAATGGAATGGAATGGATTCGGACGGAATGGGATGAAATGGCATGCAATGGAATGGAATGTAATGAAATGGAAACGGACTGAAAGAAATGGCATGGAATGGCATGGAATGGAATGGAATGGAATGGTACGTCACGGACTGGAAAGGCATGGAATAGAATGGAATGGAATGGAATGGAATGGAATGGAATGGAATGGAATGGAATGGAATGGAATGGGAAAAAATGGGATGGAAATGGAATGGATTGGAACGACATGAAGTGGCATGGAATGGAACGGAATGGAAATGGAATGCAATGAAATGGAATGGAATGGAAATGAGACGGGATTGAATGGGATATAATGGCATAGTATACGAATGGAATGGAATTGAGTGGATGGGAATGGAATGGAATGGAATGGAATGGAATGGAATGGAATGGAACGGAATGGAAATGGAACGGGATGGAATTGCATAGAATAGGAATGGAATGGAATGGAATGGAATGGAATGGAATGGAATGGAATGGAATGGAATGGAATGGAATAGATTGGAATGGAATGGAATGGAATGGAATGGGATGGGATGGAATGGCATGGGATGGAATGGGATGGAATGGAATGGAATGGAATGGAATGGAATGAAATGGAAGGGAATGGAATGGAATGGAATGGAATGGAACGGAATGGAATGGAATGGAATGGGATGGAATGGAACGTAATGGAATGGAACGGAATGGAATGGAATGGAATGGAATGGAATGGAATGGAATGGAATGGAATGGAATGGAATGGGATGGAATGGAACGTAATGGAATGGCATGGAATGGAATGGAATGGAATGAAATAGAACGGAATGGAATGGAACGGAATGGTATTGCATGGCATGGAATGGAATGGTATGGGATGGAATGGGATGAAATGGCATGGAATGGAATGGAATGGAATGAAATGGAAAGGGACAGAAAGGAATGGCATTGAATGGCATGGAATGGCATGGAATGGCATGGAATGGAATGGAATGGAATGGAATGGAATGGAATGGAATGGAATGGAATGGAATGGAATGGAATGGGATGGAACAGCGTGGAATGGAATGGAATGGAATGGAATGGAATGGAATGGAATGGAATGGAATGGGATGGAATGGAATGGGATGCATGGAACGGGATGAAATGGCGCAGAATAGGAATGGAATGGAATGGAATGAAATGGAATGGAATGGAATGGAATGGGATGGAAGTGGAATGTAATGGATTGGAAGTGAAATGGAATGGAGTGGGGTGGAAATTGGATGGGATGTGTTGTGACGGGATGGGATGGGTGGAATGGAATGGAATGGAATGTCATGGGATGGAATGGAATGGCATGGAATGGAATGGAATGGAATGGAATGGAGTGGAATGGAATGGAATGGAATGGCATGGAATGGAAATGAAATGGGATGGAAAGGGATGGAAATGAAATGGGATGGAATGGGATGGAAATGAAATGGGATGGGATGTGATGGGATGGGATGGAATGGAATGGAATGGAATGGAATGGAATGGAATGGAATGGAACGGAATGGAGTGGAATGGAATGGAATGGCATGGAAGGGCATGACATGGAATGTAATGTACTGAAATGTAATAGGATGGAATGGAATAGAATAGGAATAGAATGGCATGGAATGGAATGGAATGGCATGGATTGGAATGCAATGGAATGGCATGGAATGGAATGGAATGGAACGGAACGGAATGGAATGGAATGGGATGGAATGGAATGGAATGGAATGGAATGGAATGGAATGGAATGGATTGGAATGGCATTGAATGGCATGGAATGGCATAGAATAGGAATGGAATGGAATGGAATGGAATGGAATGGAATGGAATGGAATGGAATGGAATGGAATGGAATGGCATGGAATGGCATAGAATAGGAATGGAATGGAATGGAATGGAATGGAATGGAATGGAATGGAATGGAATGGAAATGGAAAGGCACTGAATGGAGTAGCATGAAATGCCATGAAATGGAATGGAACGGAATGGAAATGGAACGAGATGGAATTGCATAGAATAGGTGTGGATTGGAATGGAATGGAATGGAATGGAATGGAATGGAATGGAATGGAATGGAATGGAATGGAATGGAATGGAATGGAATGGAATGGAATGGAATGGAAGGGAATGGAATGGAATGGCATGGAATGGATAGGAATGGGATGGAATGGGATGGAAGTGGGATGGGATGGGACGGGATGGGATGGGATTGGATTTAATGGAATGGAATGGAATGGACTGGAATGGAATTGAATGGAATGGAATGGCATGGGATGGAAACGAAATGGGATGGAAAGGGATGGAAATGAAATGGGATTGAATGGGATGGAAATGGGATGGGATGGGATGGGATGGGATGGAATGGAATGGAATGGAATGGAATGGAATGGAATGGAATGGAACGGCGTGGAGTGGAATGGCATGGAATGTAACGGAACGGAACAGAATGGAATGAAATGGAATGGCATGGCTTGGAATGGAATGGAATGGAATGGAAGGGAACGGAACGGAACGGAACGGAATGGAATGGAATGGAATGAGATGTAATGGAATGGAATGGAATGGAATGGAATGGAATGGAATGGAATGGAATGGAATGGGAAAGAATGGGATGGAAATGGAATGGAGTGGAACGACATGGCATGGCATGGAATGGAACGGAATGGAAATGGAATGCAATGGAGTGGAATGAAATGGAAATGAGACGGGATTGAATGGGATATAATGGCATAGTATAGGAATGGAATGGAATTGAGTGGATGGGAATGGCATGGAATGGCATGGAATGGCATGGAATGGAATGGAATGGAATGGAATGGAATGGAATGGAATGGAATGGAATGGAATGGAATGGAATGGAATGGAATGGAATGGAGCGAGATGGAATGGAAAAGAAATGGGATGGAGTGGGGTGGAAATTGGGATGGGATGTGTTCTGATGGGATGGGATGGGATGGGATGGGATGGGATGGGATGGGATGGGATGGGATGGGATGGGATGGGATGGAATGGAATGGGATGGAAACGGAATGGAATGGAATGGAATGGAATGGAATGGAATGGATTGGAATGGAATGGAATGGAATGGAATGGAATGGAATGGAATGGCATGGAATGGCATAGAATAGGAATGGAATGGAATGGAATGGAATGGAATGGAATGGAATGGAATGGAATGGAATGGAATGGAAATGGAAAGGCACTGAATGGAGTAGCATGAAATGCCATGAAATGGAATGGAACGGAATGGAAATGGAACGAGATGGAATTGCATAGAATAGGTGTGGAGTAAAATGGAATGGAATGGAATGGAATGGAATGGAATGGAATGGAATGGAATGGAATGGAATGGAATGGAATGGAATGGAATGGAATGGAATGGAATGGAAGGGAATGGAATGGAATGGCATGGAATGGATAGGAATGGGATGGAATGGGATGGAAGTGGGATGGGATGGGACGGGATGGGATGGGATTGGATTTAATGGAATGGAATGGAATGGACTGGAATGGAATTGAATGGAATGGAATGGCATGGGATGGAAAAGAAATGGGATGGAAAGGGATGGAAATGAAATGGGATTGAATGGGATGGAAATGGGATGGGATGGGATGGGATGGGATGGAATGGAATGGAATGGAATGGAATGGAATGGAATGGAATGGAATGGAACGGCGTGGAGTGGAATGGCATGGAATGTAACGGAACGGAACAGAATGGAATGAAATGGAATGGCATGGCTTGGAATGGAATGGAATGGAATGGAAGGGAATGGAACGGAACGGAACGGAATGGAATGGAATGAGATGTAATGGAATGGAATGGAATGGAATGGAATGGAATGGAATGGAATGGAATGGGAAAGAATGGGATGGAAATGGAATGGATTGGAACGACATGGCATGGCATGGAATGGAACGGAATGGAAATGGAATGCAATGGAGTGGAATGAAATGGAAATGAGACGGGATTGAATGGGATATAAAGGCATAGTATAGGAATGGAATGGAATTGAGTGGATGGGAATGGCATGGAATGGCATGGAATGGCATGGAATGGAATGGAATGGAATGGAATGGAATGGAATGGAATGGAATGGAATGGAATGGAATGGAATGGAATGGAATGGAGCGAGATGGAATGGAAAAGAAATGGGATGGAGTGGGGTGGAAATTGGGATGGGATGTGTTCTGATGGGATGGTATGGGATGGAATGGAATGGAATGGAATGGAATGGAATGGAATGGTATGGAATGGAATGGAATGGAATGGAATGGAATGGAATGGAATGGAATGGAATGGAAGGGAATGGAATGGAATGGCATGGAATGGATAGGAATGGGGTGGAATGGAATGAAATGGAGCGAGATGGAATGGAAATGAAATGGGATGGAGTGGGGTGGAAATGGAATGGGATGTGTTTATTGGGATGGGATTGCATGGAATGGAATGGAATGGAATGGAATGGAATGGAATGGAATGGAATGGAATGGAATGGAATGGAATGGAATGGAATGGAATGGAATGGAGTGAGATGGAATGGAAATGAAATGGGATGGAGTGGGGTGGAAATGGAATGGGATGTGTTTAATGAGATGGGATTGGATGGAATGGAATGGAATGGAATGGAATGGAATGGAATGGAATGGAATGGAACGGAATGGAATGGAATGTAATGGAATGGAATGGAATGGAATGGAAGGGAATGGAATGGAATGGAATGGAACGGCGTTGAATGGAAAGGCATGGAATGTAACGGAACGGAACAGAACGGAATGAAATGGAATGGCATGGCTTGGAATGGAATGGAATGGAATGGAATAAGATGGAATGGAAGAAATGGGACGGAAATGGAATGGAATGGAATGGAATGGCATGGAATGGAATGGAATGGAATGGAATGGAATGGAATGGAATGGAATGGAATGGAATGGAATGGAAAGGCACTGAATGGAATAACATGAAATGGCATGAAATGGAATGGAACGGAATGGAGGTGGAACGGGATGGAATTGCATAGAATTGGTGTGGAATGGAATGGAATGGAATGGAATGGAATGGAATGGAATGGAATGGAATGGAATGGAATGGAATGGAATGGAATGGAATGGAATGGAATGGAATGGAAGGGAATGGAATGGAATGGCATGGAATGGATAGGAATGGGATGGAATGGGATGGAAGTGGGATGGGATGGGACGGGACGGGATGGGATTGGATTTAATGGAATGGAATGGAATGGAATGGAATGGAATGGAATGGAATGGAATGGAATGGAATGGACTGGAATGGAATTGAATGGAATGGAATGGCATGGGATGGAACAGAAATGGGATGGAAAGGGATGGAAATGAAATGGGGAAATGGGATGGGATGGGATGGGATTGGATGGGATGGGATGGGATGGGATGGGATGGGATGGGATGGGATGGGATGGGATGGGATGGGATGGGATGGGATGGGATGGGATGGGATGGGATGGGATGGGATGGAATGGGATGGAATGGTAGGGAATGGAATGGAATGGGACGGTATGGAATGGAATGGGATGGAATGGAATGGTAGGGAATGGAATGGAATGGACAGGTATTGAAAGGAATGGCATGAAATGGATTGAAATGGAATGGAATGGAATGGAATGGAAAGGAATGGAATGGAATGGAATGGAATGGAATGTGATTGTATGGCATGGAATGGAAATAAAATGGGACCGAATGGGATGGAAATGGGATGGGATGGGATGGGATGGGATGGGATGGGATGGGATGGGATGGGATGGGATGGGATGGGATGGGATGGGATGGGATGGGATGGGATGGGATGGGATGGGATGGGATGGGATGGGATGGGATGGGATGGGATGGGATGGGATGGGATGGGATGGGATGGGATGGGATGGGATGGGATGGGATGGGATGCGATGGGACGGGACGGGACGGGATGGGATGGGATGGGATGGAAAGTAATGGCACGACATGGAAGGGCATGGCATGAAATGGAATGGAATGAAATGGAATAGGATGGAATGGGATAGAATAGGAATACAATGGCATGGTATAGAATGGAATGGAATGGAATGGAATGGAATGGAATGGAATGGAATGGGATGGAATGGAATGGAATGGAATGGAATGGAATGGAATGGAATGGAAAGGTACTGAAAGGAATGGCATGAAATGGATTGAAATGGAATGGAGTGGAATGGAACGGAATGGAAATGGAACGGGATGAAACTGCATAGAATAGGTATGGAATGGAATGGAATGGAATGGAATGGAATGGAATGGAATGGAATGGAATGGAATGGAATGGAATGGAATGGAACGGAGTGGAATGGCATGGGATGGAAATGAAATGGGATGGAAAGGAATGGAAATGAAATGGGATGGAATGGGATGGAAATGGGACGGGATGGGATGGGATGGAATGGATTGGAATGGAATGGAATGGAATGGAATGGAATGGAATGGAATGGAATGGATTGGAATGGAATGGCATGGAAGGGCATGACGTGGAATGGAATGTATTGAAATGGAATAGGATGGAATGCAATAGAATAAGAATAGAATCGCATGGAACGGAATGGAATGGAATGGCATGGAATGGCACTTAAAGGAAGGGCATGGAATGGAATGGAATGGCATGGCATGGAATGGCATGGAATGGAATGG
The DNA here is from genome assembly GCA_036630365.1 of Acanthiza pusilla. Taxonomy (NCBI): domain Eukaryota; kingdom Metazoa; phylum Chordata; class Aves; order Passeriformes; family Acanthizidae; genus Acanthiza; species Acanthiza pusilla. The sequence continues at coordinate 15,102 of JAXCHO010000359.1, read as the reverse complement.
AATGGAATGGATTGGAATGGAATGGAATGGAATGGAATTTAGTCAAACGGCAAGGAAATTCAATGGGATGGAATGGAATGGAATGGAATGGAATGGAATGGAATGGAATGGAATGGAATGGAATGGAATGGAATGGAATGGCATGGAATGGAACAGCGTGGAATGGAATGGAATGGAATGGAGTGGAGTGGAATGGAATGGAATGGAATGGAATGGAATGGAATGGAATGGAATGGAATGGAATGGAATGGAATGGAATGGAATGGGATGGAATGGAATGGGATGCATGGAATGGGATGAAATGGCACAGAATAGGAATGGAATGGAATGGAATGAAATGGAATGGAATGGAATGGAATGGAATGGGATGGAAGTGGAATGTAATGGATTGGAAGTGAAATGGAATGGAGTGGGGTGGAAATTGGATGGGATGTGTTGTGATGGGATGGGATGGGTGGAATGGAATGGAATGGAATGTCATGGGATGGAATGGAATGGCATGGAATGGAATGGAATGGAATGGAATGGAATGGAATGGAATGGAAATGAAATGGGATGGAAAGGGATGGAAATGAAATTGGATGGAATGGGATGGAAATGAAATGGGATGGGATGTGATGGGATGGGATGGAATGGAATGGAATGGAATGGAATGGAATGGAATGGAATGGAATGGAATGAAATGGCATGGAAGGGCATGACATGGAATGTAATGTACTGAAATGTAATAGGATGGAATGGAATAGAATAGGAATAGAATGGCATGGAATGGAATGGAATGGCATGGATTGGAATGCAATGGAATGGCATGGAATGGAATGGAATGGAATGGAACGGAACGGAATGGAATGGGATGGGATGGAATGGAATGGAATGGAATGGAATGGAATGGAATGGAATGGAATGGATTGGAATGGCATGGAATGGCATGGAATGGCATAGAATAGGAATGGAATGGAATGGAATGGAATGGAATGGAATGGAATGGAATGGAATGGAATGGAATGGAATGGAATGGAATGGAATTGCATGGAATGGCATGGAATGGCATAGAATAGGAATGGAATGGAATGGAATGGAATGGAATGGAATGGAATGGAATGGAATGGAATGGAATGGAAAAGAATGGAAATTGAACGGGATGGAATTCCATAGAATAGGAATGGAATGGAATGGAATGGAATGGAATGGAATGGAATGGAATGGAATGGAATGGAATGGAATGGAATGGAATGGAATGGAGCGAGATGGAATGGAACGGAAATGGGATGGAGTGGGGTGGAAATTGGGATGGGATGTGTTCTGATGGGATGGGATGGGATGGGATGGGATGGGATGGGATGGAATGGAATGGAATGGAATGGAATGGAATGGAATGGAATGGAATGGAGTGGAATGGATTGGAATGGAATGGAATGGCGTGGAATGGAATGGAATGGCATGGAATGGAATGGAATTGTAATGGGATGGAAGTGGGATGGGATGGGACGTGATGGGATGGGATGGGATGGAATGGAATGGAATGGAATGGAATGGAATGGAATGGAATGGAATGGAATGGAATGGAATGAAATGGAATGGAATGTAATAGCATAGAATAGGAATGGAATGGAATGTTATGGCATGATATGAAATGGAATGGAATGGAATGGAATGGAATGGAATGGAATGGAATGGAACGGCATGGAATGGAACGGCATGGAATGGAACGGCATGGAATGGAACGGAATGGTATGGAATGGAATGGAATGGAATGGAATGGTGTAGAATAGGAATGGAATGGAATGGAATGGAATGGAATGGAATGGAATGGAATGGAATGGAATGGAATGGAATGGAATGGGATGGAATGGAATGGGATGCATGGATTGGGATGAAATTGCACAGAATAGGAATGGAATGGAATGGAATGAAATGGAATGGAATGGAATGGAATGGGATGGAAGTGGAATGTAATGGATTGGAAGTGAAATGGAATAGAGTGGGGTGGAAATTGGATGGGATGTGTTGTGATGGGATGGGATGGGTGGAATGGAATGGAATGGAATGTCATGGGATGGAATGGAATGGCATGGAATGGAATGGAATGGAATGGAATGGAATGGAATGGAATGGAATGGAATGGAATGGAATGGAATGGCATGGAATGGAAATGAAATGGGATGGAAAGGGATGGAAATGAAATGGGATGGAATGGGATGGAAATGAAATGGGATGGGATGTGATGGGATGGGATGGAATGGAATGGAATGGAATGGAATGGAATGGAATGGAATGGAATGGAATGGAATGGAATGGAATGGAATGGCATGGAAGGGCATGACATGGAATGTAATGTACTGAAATGTAATAGGATGCAATGGAATAGAATAGGAATAGAATGGCATGGAATGGAATGGAATGGCATGGATTGGAATTCAATGGAATGGCATGGAATGGAATGGAATGGAACGGAACGGAATGGAATGGAATGGAATGGCATGGAATGGCATGGAATGGCATAGAATAGGAATGGAAAGGAATGGAATGGAATGGAATGGAATGGAATGGAATGGAATGGAATGGAATGGAATGGAATGGAATGGAATGGAATGGCATGGCATGGAATGGCATGGAATGGCATAGAATAGGAATGGAATGGAATGGAATGGAATGGAATTGAATGGAATGGAATGGCATGGGATGGAAACGAAATGGGATGGAAAGGGATGGAAATGAAATGGGATTGAATGGGATGGAAATGGGATGGGATGGGATGGGATGGGATGGAATGGAATGGAATGGAATGGAATGGAATGGAATGGAATGGAACGGCGTGGAGTGGAATGGCATGGAATGTAACGGAACGGAACAGAATGGAATGAAATGGAATGGCATGGCTTGGAATGGAATGGAATGGAATGGAAGGGAACGGAACGGAACGGAACGGAATGGAATGGAATGAGATGTAATGGAATGGAATGGAATGGAATGGAATGGAATGGAATGGAATGGGAAAGAATGGGATGGAAATGGAATGGCTTGGAACGACATGGCATGGCATGGAATGGAACGGAATGGAAATGGAATGCAATGGAGTGGAATGAAATGGAAATGAGACGGGATTGAATGGGATATAATGGCATAGTATAGGAATGGAATGGAATTGAGTGGATGGGAATGGCATGGAATGGCATGGAATGGCATGGAATGGCATGGAATGGAATGGAATGGAATGGAATGGAATGGAATGGAATGGAATGGAATGGAATGGAGCGAGATGGAATGGAACGGAAATGGGATGGAGTGGGGTGGAAATTGGGATGGGATGTGTTCTGATGGGATGGGATGGGATGGGATGGGATGGGATGGGATGGAATGGAATGGAATGGAATGGAATGGAATGGAGTGGAATGGATTGGAATGGAATGGAATGGCGTGGAATGGAATGGAATGGCATGGAATGGAATGGAATTGTAATGGGATGGAAGTGGGACGGGATGGGACGGGATGGGATGGGATGGGATGGAATGGAATGGAATGGAATGGAATGGAATGGAATGGAATGGAATGGAATGGAATGGAATGGAATGAAATGGAATGGAATGTAATAGCATAGAATAGGAATGGAATGGAATGTTATGGCATGATATGAAATGGAATGGAATGGAATGGAATGGAATGGAATGGAATGGAATGGAATGGAATGGAATGGAATGGAATGGAATGGAATGGAATGGAATGGAAGGGAATGGAATGGAATGGCATGGAATGGATAGGAATGGGATGGAATGGGATGGAAGAGGGATCGGATGGGACGGGATGGGAAGGGATTGGATTTAATGCAATGGAATGGAATGAAATGGACTGGAATGGAATGGAATGGAATGGAATGGAATGGAATGGAATGGAATGGAATGGAATGGAATGGAATGGAAGGGAATGGAATGGAATGGCATGGAATGGAACGGAATGGTATGGAATGGAATGGAATGGAATGGAATGGTGTAGAATAGGAATGGAATGGAATGGAATGGAATGGAATGGAATGGAATGGAATGGAATGGAATGGAATGGAATGGTGTAGAATAGGAATGGAATGGAATGGAATGGAATGGAATGGAATGGAATGGAATGGAATGGAATGGAATGGAATGGAATGGAATGGAGTGGAATGGAACAGCGTGGAATGGAATGGAATGGAATGGAATGGAATGGAATGGAATGGAATGGAATGGAATGGAATGGAATGGGATGGAATGGGATGCATGGATTGGGATGAAATTGCACAGAATAGGAATGGAATGGAATGGAATGAAATGGAATGGAATGGAATGGAATGGGATGGAAGTGGAATGTAATGGATTGGAAGTGAAATGGAATGGAGTGGGGTGGAAATTGGATGGGATGTGTTGTGATGGGATGGGATGGGTGGAATGGAATGGAATGGAATGTCATGGGATGGAATGGAATGGCATGGAATGGAATGGAATGGAATGGAATGGAATGGAATGGAATGGCATGGAATGGAAATGAAATGGGATGGAAAGGGATGGAAATGAAATGGGATGGAATGGGATGGAAATGAAATGGGATGGGATGTGATGGGATGGGATGGAATGGAATGGAATGGAATGGAATGGAATGGAATGGAATGGCATGGAAGGGCATGACATGGAATGTAATGTACTGAAATGTAATAGGATGCAATGGAATAGAATAGGAATAGAATGGCATGGAATGGAATGGAATGGCATGGATTGGAATGCAATGGAATGGCATGGAATGGAATGGAATGGAACGGAACGGAATGGAATGGAATGGAATGGCATGGAATGGCATGGAATGGCATAGAATAGGAATGGAAAGGAATGGAATGGAATGGAATGGAATGGAATGGAATGGAATGGAATGGAATGGAATGGAATGGAATGGAATGGCATGGCATGGAATGGCATGGAATGGCATAGAATAGGAATGGAATGGAATGGAATGGAATGGAATGGAATGGAATGGAATGGAATGGAATGGAATGGAAATGGAAAGGCACTGAATGGAGTAGCATGAAATGGCATGAAATGGAATGGAACGGAATGGAAATGGAACGAGATGGAATTGCATAGAATAGGTGTGGAGTGGAATGGAATGGAATGGAATGGAATGGAATGGAATGGAATGGAATGGAATGGAATGGAATGGAATGGAATGGAATGGAATGGAAGGGAATGGAATGGAATGGCATGGAATGGATAGGAATGGGATGGAATGGGATGGAAGTGGGATGGGATGGGACGGGATGGGATGGGATTGGATTTAATGGAATGGAATGGAATGGACTGGAATGGAATTGAATGGAATGGAATGGCATGGGATGGAAAAGAAATGGGATGGAAAGGGATGGAAATGAAATGGGATTGAATGGGATGGAAATGGGATGGTATGGTATGGTATGGAATGGAATGGAATGGAATGGAATGGAATGGAATGGAATGGAATGGAATGGAATGGAATGGAAGGGCATGTCATGGAATGAAATGGAGTGGAATGGAATGGAATGGAATGGAAAGGAATGGAATGGAATGGAATGGGATGGAATTGCATAGAACAGGATTGGAATGGAATGGGATGGAAATGGCATGGAATGGAATGGAATGGAATGGAATGGAATGGAATGGAATGGAATGGAATGGAATGGAATGGAATGGAACGGAAAGGCACTGAAAGAAATGGCATGGAATGGCATGGAATGGAATGGAATGGAAAAGAATGGAAATTGAACGGGATGGAATTGCATAAAATAGGAATGGAATGGAATGGAATGGAATGGAATGGAATGGAATGGAATGGAATGGAATGGAGCGAGATGGAATGGAAATGAAATGGGATGGAGTGGGGTGGAAATGGAATGGGATGTGTTTAATGGGATGGGATTGGATGGAATGGAATGGAATGGAATGGAATGGAATGGAATGGAATGGAATGGAATGGAATGGAATGGAATGGAATGGAATGGAAAGGCACTGAATGGAATAACATGAAATGGCATGAAATGGAATGGAACGGAATGGAGGTGGAACGGGATGGAATTGCATAGAATTGGTGTGGAATGGAATGGAATGGAATGGAATGGAATGGAATGGAATGGAATGGAATGGAATGGAATGGAATGGAATGGAAGGGAATGGAATGGCATGGAATGGATAGGAATGGGATGGAATGGGATGGAAGTGGGATGGCATGGGACGGGATGGGATGGGATTGGATTTAATGGAATGGAATGGAATGGAATGGAATGGAATGGAATGGAATGGAATGGAATGGAATGGCATGGGATGGAACAGAAATGGGATGGAAAGGGATGGAAATGAAATGGGAAATGGGATGAAATGGGATGGGATTGGATGGGATGGGATGGGATGGGATGGGATGGAATGGAATGGAATGGAATGGAATGGAATGGAACGGCATGGAATGGAATGGAATGGAATGGAATGGAATGGAATGGAATGGAATGGAATGGAATGGAATGGCATGGAAGGGCATGTCATGGAATGAAATGTACTGTAATGGAATGGAATGGAATGGAATGGAATGGAAGGGAATGGAATGGAATGGCATGGAATGGATAGGAATGGGATGGAATGGGATGGAATGGGATGGAAATGGAATGGAATTTGAATGGATTGGAATGGATTGGAATGGATTGGAATGGAATGGAATGGAATGGAATGGAATGGAATGGAATGGAATGGAATGGAATGGAATGGAATGGAATGGAATGGAATGAAATGGAAAGGCACTGAATGGAATAGCATGAAATGGCATGAAACGGAATGGAACGGAATGGAGATGGAACGGGAAGGAATTGCATAGAATTGGTGTGGAATGGAATGGAATGGAATGGAATGGAATGGAATGGAATGGAATGGAATAGAATGGAATGGAATGGAATGGAATGGAATGGAATGGAATGGAAGGGAATGGAATGGAATGGCATGGAATGGATAGGAATGGGATGGAATGGGATGGAAGTGGGATGGGATAGGACGGGACGGGATGGGATTGGATTTAATGGAATGGAATGGAATGGAATGGAATGGAATGGAATGGAATAGAATGGAATGGAATGGAATGGGATGGAATGGAATGGAATGGCATGGAATGGAATGGGATGGTAAAGAAATGGGATGGAAAGTGATGGAAATGAAATGGGGAAATGGGATGAAATGGGATGGGATGGGGTGGGATGGGATGGGATGGAATGGGATGGGATGGAATGGAATGGAATGGAATGGAATGGGATGGAAATGGAATGGAATTGAATGGATTGGAATGGAATGGAATGGAATGGAATGGAATGGAATGGAATGGAATGGAATGGAATGGAATGGAATGGAATGGAATGGAAAGGAATGGAATGGAATTGAAAGGCACTGAATAGAATAGCATGAAATGGCATGAAATGGAATGGAACGGAATGGAGATGGAACGGGATGGAATTGCATAGAATCGGTGTGGAATGGAATGGAATGGAATGGAATGGAATGGAATGGAATGGAATGGAATGGAATGGAATGGAATGGAATGGAATGGAAGGGAATGGAATGGAATGGCATGGAATGGATAGGAATGGGATGGAATGGGATGGAAGTGGGATGGGATGGGACAGGATGGGATGGGATTGGATTTAATGGAATGGAATGGAATGGAATGGAATGGAATGGAATGGAATGGAATGGAATGGAATGGAATGGGATGGAAAAGAAATGGGATGGAAAGTGATGGAAATGAAATGGGGAAATGGGATGAAATGGGATGGGATGGGATGGGATGGGATGGAATGGAATGGAATGGAATGGAATGGAATGGAATGGAATGGAATGGAATGGAATAGAATGGAATGGAATGGAATGGGATGGGATGGAAATGGATTGGAATGGAATGGAATGGAATGGAATGGAATGGAATGGAATGGAATGGAATGGAATGGAATGGAATGGAATGGAAAGGCACTGAATAGAATAGCATCAAATGGCATGAAATGGAATGGAACGGAATGGAGATGGAACGGGATGGAATTGCATACAATCGGTGTGGAATGGAATGGAATGGAATGGAATGGAATGGAATGGAATGGAATGGAATGGAATGGAATGGAATGGAATCGCATGGAATGGATAGGAATGGGATGGAATGGGATGGAAGAGGGATCGGATGGGACGGGATGGGAAGGGATTGGATTTAATGCAATGGAATGGAATGAAATGGACTGGAATGGAATTGAATGGAATGGAATGGCATGGGATGGAAAAGAAATGGAATGGAAAGGGATGGAAATGAAATGGGATTGAATGGGATGGAATGGATTGGAATGGAATGGAATGGAATGGAATGGAATGGAATGGAATGGAATGGAATGGAATGGAATGGAATGGAATGGAATGAAATGGAATGGAAAAGAATGGAAATTGAACGGGATGGAATTGCATAGAATAGGAATGGAATGGAATGGAATGGAATGGAATGGAATGGAATGGAATGGAATGGAATGGAATGGAATGGAATGGAATGGAATGGAATGGAGCGAGATGGAATTGAAAGGAGATGGGATGGAGTGGGGTGGAAATTGGGATGGGATGTATTCTGATGGGATGGGATGGGATGGGATGGGATGGGATGGAATGGAATGGAATGGAATGGAATGGAATGGAATGGAATGGAATGGAATGGAATGGAATGGAATGGTATGGCATGGAATGGAATGGAATGGACTGGAATAAGATGGAATGGAAGAAATGGGATGGAAATGGAATGGAATGGAATGGAATGGTATGGAATGGAATGGAATGGAATGGAATGGAATGGAATGGAATGGAACGGAATGGAATGGAATGGAATGGAATTGGAATGGGATGGGATGGAATGGAACAGGAATGGAATGGAATGGAATGGAATGGAATGGAATGGAATGGAATGGAATGGAATGGAATGGAATAAGATGGAATGGCGTGGAATGGAATGGAATGGCGTGGAATGGAATGGAATTGGAATGGGATGGAAGTGGGATGGGATGGGACGGGATGGGATGGGATGGGATGGAATGTAATGGAATGGAATGCAATGGAATGAAATGGAATGGAATGGAATGGCATAGAATAGGAATGGAATGGAATGTTATGGCATGATATGAAATGGAATGGAATTTTATGGCATGATATGAAATGGAATGGAATGGAATGGCATGGAATGGAATTGGCATGGCATGGAATGGAATGGAATGGATGGAACGGAAATGGAATGGAACGGCATGGAATGAAACGGCATGGAATGGAACGGAATGTTATGGAATGGAATGGATTGGAATGGAATGGAATGGAATGGAATGGAATGGAATGGAATGGAATGGAATCGAATGGAATGGAATGGAATCGAATGGAATGGAATGGAAAGGCACTGAATAGAATAGCATGAAATGGCATGAAATGGAATGGAACGGAATGGAGATGGAACGGGATGGAATTGCATAGAATAGGTGTGGAATGGAATGGAATGGAATGGAATGGAATGGAATGGAATGGAATGGAATGGAATGGAATGGAATGGAATGGAATGGAATGGAATGGAATGGAATGGAATGGAAGGGAATGGAATGGAATGGCATGGAATGGGATGGAAATGGGATGGAATGGGATGGAAGTGGGATGGGATGGGACGGGATGGGATGGGATTGGATTTAATGGAATGGAATGGAATGGACTGGAATGGAATTGAATGGAATGGAATGGCATGGGATGGAAAAGAAATGGGATGGAAAGGGATGGAAATGAAATGGGATTGAATGGGATGGAAATGGGATGGGATGGGATGGGACGGAATGGAATGGAATGGAATGGAATGGAATGGAATGGAATGGAATGGAATGGAATGGAATGGAATGGAATGGAATGGAATGGAATGGCATGGAAGGACATGTCATGGAATGAAAGTGAGTGGAATGGGAATGGAATGGAAAGGAATGGATGGAATGGAAATGGGATGGAATTGCATAGAACAGGATTGGAATGGAATGGGATGGTAATGGCATGGCATGGAATGGAATGGAATGGAATGGAATGGAATGGAATGGAATGGAATGGAATGGAATGGAATGGAATGGAATGGAATGGAACGGAAAGGCACTGAAAGAAATGGCATGGAATGGCATGGAATGGAACGGAATGGAATGGAATGGAAATTGAACGGGATGGAATTGCATAAAATAGGAATGGAATGGAATGGAATGGAATGGAATGGAATGGAATGGAATGGAATGGAATGGAATGGAATGGAATGGAATGGAATGGAGCAAGATGGAATGGAAATGAAATGGGATGGAGTGGGGTGGAAATGGAATGGGATGTGTTTAATGGGATGGGATTGGATGGAATGGAATGGATTGGAATGGAATGGAATGGAATGGAATGGAATGGAATGGAATGGAATGGAATGGAATGGAACGGCATGGAATGGAATGGCATGGAATGTAACGGAACGGAACAGAACGGAATGAAATGGAATGGCATGGCTTGGAATGAAATGGAATGGAATGGAATAAGTTGGAATGGAAGAAATGGGACGGAAATGGAATGGAATGGAATGGAATGGAATGGAATGGAACGGAACGGAACGGAACGGAATGGAATGGAATGGAATGGAATGGAATGGAATGGAATGGAATGGGAAAGAATGGGATGGAAATTGAATGGATTGGAACGACATGGCATGGCACGGAATGGAACGGAATGGAAATGGAATGCAATGGAGTGGAATGAAATGGAAATGAGACGGGATTGAATGGGATATAATGGCATAGTATAGGAATGGAATGGAATTGAGTGGATGGGAATGGCGTGGAATGGAATGGAATGGAATGGAATGGAATGGAATGGAATGGAATGGAATGGAATGGAATGGAATGGAATGGAATGGAATAGAATGGAATGGAATGGAAAGGCACTGAATGGAATAGCATGAAATGGCATGAAATGGAATGGAACGGAATGGAGATGGAACGGGATGGAATTGCATAGAATTGGTGTGGAATGGAATGGAATGAAATGGAATGGAATGGAATGGAATGGAATGGAATGGAATGGAATGGAATGGAATGGAATGGAATGGAATGGAATGGAATGGGATGGAATGGAAGGGAATGGAATAGACTGGCATGGAATGGATTGGAATGGGATGGAATGGGATGGAAATGGGATGGGATGGGATGGGATGGGACGGGATGGGACGGGATGGAATGGAATGGAATGGAATGGAATGGAATGGAATGGAATGGAATGGAATGGGATGGAATGGAAAGGTACTGAAAGGAATGGCATGAAATGGATTGCAATGGAATGGAGTGGAATGGAACGGAATGGAAATGGAACGGGATGAAACTGCATAGAATAGGTATGGAATGGAATGGAATGGAATGGAATGGAATGGAATGGAATGGAATGGAATGGAATGGAATGGAATGGAATGGAATGGAATGGAACGGAGTGGAATGGCATGGGATGGAAATGAAATGGGATGGAAAGGAATGGAAATGAAATGGGATGGAATGGGATGGAAATGGGACGGGATGGGATGGGATGGAATGGATTGGAATGGAATGGAATGGAATGGAATGGAATGGATTGGAATGGAATGGCATGGAAGGGCATGACGTGGAATGGAATGTATTGAAATGGAATAGGATGGAATGCAATAGAATAAGAATAGAATCGCATGGAACGGAATGGAATGGAATGGCATGGAATGGCACTTAAAGGAAGGGCATGGAATGGAATGGAATGGCATGGCATGGAATGGCATGGAATGGAATGGAATGGAATGGATTGGAATGGAATGGAATGGAATGGAATTTAGTCAAACGGCAAGGAAATTCAATGGGATGGAATGGAATGGAATGGAATGGAATGGAATGGAATGGAATGGAATGGAATGGAATGGAATGGAATGGAACAGCGTGGAATGGAATGGAATGGAATGGAGTGGAGTGGAATGGAATGGAATGGAATGGAATGGAATGGAATGGAATGGGATGGAATGGAATGGGATGCATGGAATGGGATGAAATGGCACAGAATAGGAATGGAATGGAATGGAATGAAATGGAATGGAATGGAATGGAATGGAATGGAATGGAATGGAATGGGATGGAAGTGGAATGTAATGGATTGGAAGTGAAATGGAATGGAGTGGGGTGGAAATTGGATGGGATGTGTTGTGATGGGATGGGATGGGTGGAATGGAATGGAATGGAATGTCATGGGATGGAATGGAATGGCATGGAATGGAATGGAATGGAATGGAATGGAATGGAATGGAATGGAAATGAAATGGGATGGAAAGGGATGGAAATGAAATTGGATGGAATGGGATGGAAATGAAATGGGATGGGATGTGATGGGATGGGATGGAATGGAATGGAATGGAATGGAATGGAATGGAATGGAATGGAATGGAATGGAATGGAATGGAATGGAATGAAATGGCATGGAAGGGCATGACATGGAATGTAATGTACTGAAATGTAATAGGATGGAATGGAATAGAATAGGAATAGAATGGCATGGAATGGAATGGAATGGCATGGATTGGAATGCAATGGAATGGCATGGAATGGAATGGAATGGAATGGAACGGAACGGAATGGAATGGAATGGGATGGAATGGCATGGAATGGCATAGAATGGAATGGAATGGAATGGAATGGAATGGAATGGAATGGAATGGAATGGAATGGAATGGAATGGAATGGAATGGAATTGCATGGAATGGCATGGAATGGCATAGAATAGGAATGGAATGGAATGGAATGGAATGGAATGGAATGGAAGTGGAATGGAATGGAATGGAATGGAATGGAATGGAATGGAATGGAAAAGAATGGAATGGAGCGAGATGGAATGGAACGGAAATGGGATGGTGTGGGGTGGAAATTGGGATGGGATGTGTTCTGATGGGATGGGATGGGATGGGATGGGATGGGATGGGATGGGATGGAATGGAATGGAATGGAATGGAATGGAGTGGAATGGATTGGAATGGAATGGAATGGCGTGGAATGGAATGGAATGGCATGGAATGGAATGGAATTGTAATGGGATGGAAGTGGGATGGGATGGGACGGGATGGGATGGGATGGGATGGAAATGGAATGGAATGGAATGGAATGGAATGGAATGGAATGGAATGGAATGGAATGGAATGGAATGAAATGGAATGGAATGTAATAGCATAGAATAGGAATGGAATGGAATGTTATGGCATGATATGAAATGGAATGGAATGGAATGGAATGGAATGGAATGGAATGGAATGGAATGGAATGGAATGGAATGGAATGGAATGGAACGGCATGGAATGGAACGGCATGGAATGGAACGGAATGGTATGGAATGGAATGGAATGGAATGGAATGGTGTAGAATAGGAATGGAATGGAATGGAATGGAATGGAATGGAATGGAATGGAATGGAATGGAATGGAATGGAATGGAATGGAATGGTGTAGAATAGGAATGGAATTGGAATGGAATGGAATGGAATGGAATGGAATGGAATGGAATGGAATGGAATGGAATGGAATGGAAAGGAATGAGAAGAATGGAATGGAGTGGAATGGAACAGCGGTGGAATGGAAGATGGAATGGAATGGAATGAATGGAATGGAATGGAATGGAATGGAATGGAATGGAATGGGATGGAATGGAATGGGATGCATGGATTGGGATGAAATTGCACAGAATAGGAATGGAATGGAATGGAATGAAATGGAATGGAATGGAATGGAATGGGATGGAAGTGGAATGTAATGGATTGGAAGTGAAATGGAATGGAGTGGGGTGGAAATTGGATGGGATGTGTTGTGATGGGATGGGATGGGTGGAATGGAATGGAATGGAATGTCATGGGATGGAATGGAATGGCATGGAATGGAATGGAATGGAATGGAATGGAATGGAATGGAATGGAATGGAATGGAATGGCATGGAATGGAAATGAAATGGGATGGAAAGGGATGGAAATGAAATGGGATGGAATGGGATGGAAATGAAATGGGATGGGATGTGATGGGATGGGATGGAATGGAATGGAATGGAATGGAATGGAATGGAATGGAATGGAATGGAATGGAATGGAATGGAATGGAATGGAATGGCATGGAAGGGCATGACATGGAATGTAATGTACTGAAATGTAATAGGATGCAATGGAATAGAATAGGAATAGAATGGCATGGAATGGAATGGAATGGCATGGATTGGAATGCAATGGAATGGCATGGAATGGAATGGAATGGAACGGAACGGAATGGAATGGAATGGAATGGCATGGAATGGCATGGAATGGCATAGAATAGGAATGGAAAGGAATGGAATGGAATGGAATGGAATGGAATGGAATGGAATGGAATGGAATGGAATGGAATGGCATGGCATGGAATGGCATGGAATGGCATAGAATAGGAATGGAATGGAATGGAATGGAATGGAATGGAATGGAATGGAATGGAATGGAATGGAATGGAAATGGAAAGGCACTGAATGGAGTAGCATGAAATGGCATGAAATGGAATGGAACGGAATGGAAATGGAACGAGATGGAATTGCATAGAATAGGTGTGGAGTGGAATGGAATGGAATGGAATGGAATGGAATGGAATGGAATGGAATGGAATGGAATGGAATGGAATGGAATGGAAGGAATGGAATGGAATGGCATGGAATGGATAGGAATGGGATGGAAGGTGGGATGGAAGTGGGATGGGATGGGACGGGATGGGATGGGATTGGATTTAATGGAATGGAATGGAATGGACTGGAATGGAATTGAATGGAATGGAATGGCATGGGATGGAAAAGAAATGGGATGGAAAGGGATGGAAATGAAATGGGATTGAATGGGATGGAAATGGATGGGATGGGATGGTATGGTATGGAATGGAATGGAATGGAATGGAATGGAATGGAATGGAATGGAATGGAATGGAATGGAATGGAATGGAATGGAATGGAATGGGATGGGAATTGGGAATTGGAAATGGAGTGGAATGGGAATGGAATGGAATGGGAAAGGAATG